>PVKA01009955.1:0-66242 GCA_004027165.1 Ctenomys sociabilis
TTCTTGCTGCACAATTCAAACTCATAGTGATCCTTCTCTCAGCCTTCCCAGTGCTTGGATTGCAGGGGTGTGCCACCAAGGCTGGCACAGTGGTTCTGGGGCTGGAATCACATCTATTACTGGGAATTGAACTTGGAACCTTGTGCTTGCCAGGCAGGTGCTTATGCCTCTGACCATCCCAAGAACTGTATCCTTGATCCCAGCATTACACACGGTACATCCAGCCACTTCTTACAAGCCCTACCTTGACTTGATAAAACTTTGGGGGACATCTAGATCCAAGCCGTAATACGTTTTTCATGTGTTTTTGAAAATTTATTGTTGGAAGCATTTGGTCTAAAGTTTTCATTTTCAGAAAGATCTGAGTTACAAATTTAGTTTTGTTTATTAGATATGGGATTTTCCAGGTTTATTTCTTCTTTGGTAAATTTCAGTAGTTTTTGGCTTTTATTGAATTAGTTTATTTAATCTGAGTAGGCCAATTGAGATCTCTGGTGTTGTCAGCAATGTATTTTTTTATTCCTTTTGGTGTTTGTTGCATCTATAATGATATACATAGTTTTGTTCCTAATATTAGTAATCTGTATCTTTTTTTGGTCAGTTTAGCTGGGGGCTTACCAATTTACTATTTTTTCAAAGAATTATCTTTTGACTTCCTTCATTTAAAAGTTTTTCTTGTTCAATTTTATGTCTTTTACCTTAGTTCCTTCCGTTTCCTTTGGATTATATTGTTCTTTTATTCCTAGTTTCTTAAGGTGAAAGGCAAGATTATTGATTTTTGGTTGTTTCTTTCATAGTATACATACTTGTAGCAATCTGTTTGCATATATTATAGTTCTATTTTCCTAGTTTTGATTTGTTTTTTTATTTCTGTTTTTGTTCTGTTCAATAGACCTTCTAACTTGACTTTTCAGTCCATAAATTATTTAGAACTATGTTATTTTATTTACAAGTATCAGGAACTTTTTCAAATATATTTCTGTTGTTGATTTCCAGTTTACTTGTATTGTGGTCACTGAATGCAATCTAATTTTCATTTCTGAAGCTTTCTTTGGTTTTTAGTTTAAGAAACTAAACCATTGATTTGTTTCAATGAATGCTTTGTGTGCATTATAAAAGTGTGTTTGCAGCTGTTGTTGGGTAGAGTGGTATGGAGGGGTGTTTAAGCATCTGGTCCTGTTGGTAATGGTGTTCCTTTCTTTAGTATTTTTGACAAAATTTTATGTACTTATTCTATTGATTACTGCAAGAAAAATTTTGATGTCTCCACTAGTAAATGAGGGTTTTTCTGACCTAACTGGGGATCACTGTCATGTTGAGTGGCTGCTAGTTGGCTGAAGCTGGATGTCTATTGCAGTGGCAGGCTCTTGTTTCATATGCTTTATCATCTGCTAAAGGCATGAGTCAGATCTCAGGCTTTCTGTTTGCTCATGACCCACTGTGTCTCCTTCCTCAGTTCTTCTCAAAGATTAGTTCTTTGAGGGAGACTTCTCTGGCCAGAGTAACATAATGTGAAGGGTAAGGTTGATCCAAGTTACTTCAAGTTCACTAGAGTCTCAAGTTCTTAAAATTTGTTCTGCTAAACTTAGTTGGCTTGTTATTGTACTCTCATGGCCAGAAGATGATGGCAGTACTTCGTAATGTAGCCTTGTGTTTGATATATACTTTTCTTTCTTAGGTCAGAGCCACTGAGTACAAACGGGGCTCTTGCTAGGTACTTACATTTCTTCAATAGTCATTTTTGAGTTAAGTTCTGTTTTAGTTTATGGAAGTGTTAATCCATAATCAGCTGGCTCAAATGTAGGTGGCATGGCACAGGGGCAACAGTTTAAAGCAGCAGAAGATAACTACTCATGATTTTTAAATTAGTAACTATGTTGTCTTATATTAATACATTTTCTTTGGATTTCCTTTAGTTAATGTTTTCATGGTATGTCTTTCCTTATTTTACTTTCAACCTGCCGATACTATTATATTTTAAATGAGTTTCTTTGGAGACAGAATGTACTTGTATTTTGTTTTTAAACAATCTAATAATCTGTCTTTTAATTGATATCCTTAGACTATATTTTATATAATTATTGTTATATTTCAATTTAGGGCAACCATTTTGTTAGTTTTCTGCTTTTCATTATTTTGTTTTCCTCTTTACCCCTTTGTTTAGGATTATTTCAAAAATTAGGAACTATATTTTTACTGTATTTTTTTAGTGATTGTAGATTGAGTTTAGGACAATGCAATAAAATGCAATAAAAATTTGGCTGGTTTAATCTTAATATAACTTTTCATGGACCTCTTTTTCTATATCTTATGAGTAGTAGACAATTTTAACTTTCATTATTTAAAATGATTTCAAGGGGTACTTGACAGTTGATCAGAGGTCAGAATTCATGAAAATAGTAAATAATTAAAATAGTTATATTTTGTAACTTAAATGTACAATAGTACAGTTAGATATTAAAGATTTAATTGGTTTCAGGCATTTTGGTGAATATCAGAAGTATTATGAGATCTAATTTTAGGAGATATTATTTCACTTCATTTCATTTATTTCATTTCATTGGTTCAGATCCTCTGTCTCTGCATCGTAATTTATCCAGTATCATATCTGCTTATTAGTGAACTGTATGTTCAAATTTAAATCTTGACTCCCAAATTCATGTTTTATCATTATTTCATTCCACACCCATTTACTGTATATCATGGATCACATAATTTTTTATTGAAATTCAGAGTCCTTGCCCTTATAATTCTTATTGTCTTATCAATGAGAACACTGTTAAAACATATAAATATAAAAAGAAATGCATAATAACTTTATAGTAAATGTAGTAATGGCAAATGACAGGACTTGATAAAAATAAAAATCACAGGGAACTTAATTTAGATTGGGAAGGACGTGTTGGAAACCTTTTTGTAGAAGTTATGTTTGAGATATGTATCCATGGTACCTTGGAGTTAGTAAAGACTTGGAGAGAGATTGGATTGCAAGGAGAAAAGGACTGTCCAATGCCTTCAGCTGGGAAAGCACTTTTAAAAGGTTCAAGGAACTGAAACAAGGCCATAGTGGCTGGAATGTAGTGACAAACTTTAGGTATGAGATGAGGCTGGAGAGAGAGGCAAGGCTGACTTGTTTAGGGCAGTGGTGGCAAATATTTTAGAGCTCTTGGTGGCACAAAAAGCTCACTGTGGTACATATGCCACTGTTGGTCTAGGGCTTTTTTGGGCATGCTCAGGTGGATTAATTGATAGTTGCTTTTATTTTCCTTCCTTAATAAAATGACCATTTAGAGTACAGACTGTTCATAAGGCAAACACTATCTACTTCTATGAATTAATTGGTGGGTATTGCTGATACTTCTACCTGAGTGTGAGCTAGCTCTAATTATCCAAAATTGCTTGCTTATCTGTCCCACAATTTGTCATATCTCAAGTTTTTCTGGTTAAAAGAAATGTTTTTAAGTTCTCTCAAAATTTTATATAATACCAGAAGAACCATGCAGTTAGATTATCTTGTTAGAACAACACACTTTAAAAAGTATTTAAAATATTCTCAACTTCAGACACACTATAGATAAATATGACATGTTACTTTTACTGTTAGCTCTCTTTAATAAACCAACGAAGCACTTTTGGTATTTCTTTCTAATTGCCAATATTGAAATCTATGGTTATATCTTTCACAGTCTGAGGGAAAAGGCCATTCCAATGCTGGAGATGCAATATATGAGGTGGTGAGTTTACACCGAGAGTCTGACAAGGAGGAACCAGTCACTCCTACTACCGGAGGGGGTCCAATGTCACCTCAAGAGGATGAAGCAGAAGAAGGTAAGAAATTGAGCTTTCTAGGTTGCCTCTATTTCAGTAGCTGCTTTATTTATAATCTTTAAAGGTAGGAGTATGTGCGTGAATGTGTATGTGGACACGTGTGTGTTTGCACTGGAGGGAAGGAGTGATGGTTATTCCTTGTTTCTGCCACTGTAAACCTAGATTCTGCTTCAGGCACAAGAAAATGTGATCATTAAGTTCCTTGGTTGGATAGTCTGCAGTACCACTTACACAACTATTAGGATTATATTTCTGATTGGCATCTTATTTTATTTCAAGTACTTTGGAAGTATTCAATGAAAATTTTCAAATTCTCTCAAGGCTTTCTAAAATATCAGAGATATGTCATGTTCTACCTTATGTTTGATGTTATTCAGTACTTACTTCCTTTTTCTTGTTGTATCCATTACCACTTACTTTTTTTGAACAGCATATTCTGTTTATTGCATGGATGCTGCTGACACATGTTAAAGAACCTCAGTAGAGTTACCTGTCATTCAGCCTTATCCTCAGTACTCTTTAAAAAACTAGAGTTAAATAATATAGCTATACTTTAAGATTTTTATTATCTGCTTCTGGTATAGGGTTTATTAAATCTCTGAATTTATATAGTCATTGCCTTAAAATTCTGTCTGCATATGTAAATGTTTCTGTTTTTGAATACCATAAAAAAAGCAATAGTAATTTTTGGCTTGTGTTTATTATTTACTGTCTGAGTCATCTTCTGTTTCAAATGTGTTAACATTTATTTTACTTGTGGCCGGCTCAGCCTGCCCTGGGGGCGGGACTGGCATGGTGTGTGGTACCTGGGATCAAACCATGGTCCCTGCACACTTGCCTAAGCTTACCTAAGTAGGCACTTTAGACCATTGAGCTATCTCCCCAGCCCAACATTTACTTATTGTAATCTTGTGAATACTTTTATTAACTTGGTTTTAGGGATAAGAAACTGAGGTACAGAGAACCTTATGTCACTCAGCTTTCTATACAAAATTGAGATATGAGCCCAGGCTGTCTGATTCTGACATTTGCACTTACCATTGCCATATTATTTAACCAAAGTAGCCAAGCAACTAAAACATAAAACATATAAGGATGTTAAAACTAAGGCAAAACTTATATACCATAAAATTATCCATTTAAAAGTGTGTAGTTCATTCTGAGATAGTCTCTCTCTCTCTCTCTCTCTCTCTCTCTCTCTCTCTCTCTCTCTCTCTCTCTCTCTCTCTCTCTCTCTCTCTCTCTCTCCTGGCCATCTCCCCGGTCCTGAGTTCAGTAGCATTTAGTGCATTCAGAATGTTGGGAAACAAGTACTCTGCCTAGTTTCAAAATATTTTTACCACCTTGGAAAGAAACATCATGCCTCAGAAGTAATTCTCTGTTTCTGTCCTTTTCTTCCCCTCTAGCAACTCCTAGTTTGCTTTCTCTACTTATTTTGTATAATTCATATACATAGAATCATATAGAATGTGACCTTTGGTGTCCAGCTGCTTATACTTAGCACCATACTTTGAGGTTTGTCCTTACCAATACATGTTATATACTAGCATTTCATTCTTTTTTGTGTCCGAGTAATACATAAGTATGTGGATATGCTACACTTTATCCACTCATCACTTGATGGGCATTTAAGTTCTATTATTTAAAAATATGATTAATAATACAAGTATTTGTTTGAATACCTGCTTTCAATTCTTTTGGGTATGTAACAGGAATTGAATTGATAGTTCATATGGTCATTCTATGATTAGTGTTTCAAAGAACAGCTGAACTGACTTCCCACCTGTCAGCCTCCCAAATGCTAGGATTACAGTCATGTGCCATTATATCCAGCACAAACTTTTTGTTATATGTATTTTCTTTTGGGTAGGAGTGGTTAGGGTCTCACTACTAGATCAGACTCATATTGATACACCTGTTTATGGTCTCCCAAGAGCTGGGATTATATATATTTTCTTTTTAATTTATGTATTTGGTATTGGGTCTCACTACACAGCTCAGACTTATAGTGATCCTCCTGTTTCAGCTTCCCCAGTGCTGAGATAATAGGCCTGTGCCACTCCACGTGGTTTTGTCGGCTGGCTTGGCTGGCCTGGGGCAAGGGTAGCATGGCATGAGGTACTGAGGATTTAACCCGGATCCGTGTGCTTGCCAGGATGGTTCTTAGACCACTGAGCCATCTCTATGGACCACTATCACAGACTTTTTAAATTTTTAAAAAATTGTATAGAGTAGAAAATAGTTTTAAAACAGAAAAATTACAAGTGATACAGAATTTCACTTAAAAAAGTAATATGAATTTCACAGTATTTGTTGTAATGCAGTGTCCCAGTTATGCATGTTACCAGATATAGACATGTAAAATTGGAAGAAAAAAGAAAGAAATATGTAAAAAAATTGAGAAAGGAGAAACAGTTGAAGAAAGGAGGCGAAACAAATTATTATCTTTTCCTTTCAGTAGACCACCAGGAATGTACAGTATAATTGTCCAAACCATCCTGTTTACATACATAGATATATCTCTTTCCCCCATGGGAAAGAAAGACTTTCCTGTCTTTCTCCTCAACTCAGTAACACTTTCCTTTTGAAATAGTTCATTCCCTTTTCCCAGCATCTATTTATTATTCAGATTCCATTTTCTCTTTCAGGTTTTCACATTAAGGAGATAATACGATGTTTGTGCATGCAGGTCTGATTTATTTCACTTCAGAATATGCTTTCTAGTTGCATCTATTTACTACAGACATATCAAATTTATCCTATTTTATAGTTGAATAATACTCCATTGTGTAGAAATACCACGTCTTTTATATCCATTCTTCAGTTGATGGGCATGGCATCTGGGTTGTTTCCAGGACTTAGCTATGACAAATTGCACTGCTGAAAACATGGTTGTACATATATCACTGTGGCATGATATTTTCATTTATTCTGGAAAAAGACCCAGGAGAGGAAAGCTGACTTGAATGGGTTTCTCTCTCTCTCTCTCTCTCTCTCTCTCTCTCTCTCTGGCGGAACTGGGGATTGAACTTAGGCCTTTGCACTTGCCAGTGGAGTGCTTATTCCACTGAGCCATCTCCCTGGCCTCTTGGCTGACTTCTTGATGTTAGTCACTCTTTCTTCAGTGAGATGGTATCTGTTTTTTTTTTTTTTTTTTTTTGATTGAATTGTTTTTTAAGGGAGGTTTCTTTTTTGTTTTTGGTGGCAAGGACCGAACCCAGGGTTTCCAGCTTGCTAGGCAAGCATTCTACCACTGAGCCAAATCCCTAGACCCTGCATTTCTCAAATGACCAATGATGTTGAACAGTTTTTCATATATTTAGTTGCCATTTGTATTTTTCATCTAAAAAGTGTATATTTCTTTCAGATGCCCAATTTTAGATGGGTCTTTGAATTTGGGCCTGATTTTTTCTTTTAGTTCTTTATATGTTCTAGATGGAAGGCCTTTGTCAGAGGGACATTCAGCTAATATTTTTTTCCCAGTTTGTGGGTTTTCTTTTACTCTTTTGGACATTTCCTTTGAAGTGCAGAAAGTTTTTAAAAAAAGTGAGATCCTAGTTCTTAATTCTTTGAAGTATTTCCCATGCTGTTTGGCTTTTGTGAGCTCTTCACCTACCCCTATGTCTTCAAGATTTCTATCTACATTTTTCTTGAGAAGATGTAGTGTTTCTGCTTAATGTTTAAATACTTCATCCATTTTGACTATAGTTTAGTGCATGGTGATAGATATGAGTCCAATTTGGCTTTTGGTATGTGGAGAGCTAGTTTTTTCAGTACTATTTATTAAAGAGGCTATTATTCTTCCAGTGAACATGTTTGGCCCCTTTATCACAGATAGTGTGGCTGAGTGTGTTTGCAGTTGAGTCTGCATCTTCTAATCTGCTCCACTGATATTTAGGTCTGACTCTATGCCAGTACCACGTTGATTGTATTACAGTAGCTTTGTAGTATAATTTCAGAATAGGGATTGTGATACTTTCTGCCTTTCCTTTATTTCCCAGGATTTCTTTTGGTGTTCTGGGTCTCTTTTGGTTTCAAATGAATCTGAGGAATGTTTTCTCTAGCTCTGTGAGGTATACTAATGATATTTTAATCAGTATTGCATTTTGGGAGTATGGCCATTTTTTACAATGATGGTTCTTCCTATCCAAGAGCATGGAATATCTGTCCATTTTCTCAAATCCTCTTCAATTTCTTTTCTCAGAGTACCATAATTTTCACTGTATAAATCTTTTACTTCCTTTGTGAGACTGATCCCTAGATATACCCTTTTTTTTTGAATGTTGTTTTGAAAGGTGTCCGGCGCAGGAAGGAAAATTTAGACATACCTTGTTTTTTTTTTTTTAGAAGGGGAGATCTTTATTTATTGTGGAAGTACAGCAGCTTATAGCCAATTGTTAGCAGTCACGTATCATTCTTTAGCCAATTTTGCAGCCAATCCTGTTCTGTTGCCAGGCAGACCTCCATTCCACCAGGCCCTCCTGTTTCCCAGGACGGGCCGATATGGCCCAAGGCCGTTAGCCTTGATATGTCAGGGAAGAGACTGTAGGACAGCAACAAGCTGTCTCATCCTCAAGGTTATTAACCATGATATGTCAGGATGGAGACTGCAGGACAGCAATGAGCAGCTTCATTTGGATGCCGCTCCCAACAGAAAGGTACAGTTTCCCTAATGTCTCTCTCAGTATATTCATTATTTGTGTACAAAAATGCTGCTGATTTTTGGGTATTGACTTTGTATCCTGCTACATTGCTGAGTTTGATGATTAAATCTACAAGACTCTTGGTGGAGTTTTTGGGGTCCTCTATGTAGAATATTATGTCATCTGCAAATAATGATAGTTTCTCTTCTTTTTCCAGTCCTTATTCCTTTTATTTGTCTCTTTTGTCTAATTTCTCCTGGTGTTGTTTCTAGAGGTATATTGAATAGGAATGGAGACAGTGGACATTCTTGTCTTGTTCATGATTTTAAAGTGAAGGCTTTCAGTTTTTTCCCACTTAATATAATGTTGGCTATTGGTTTCTCATAGATGACTGTTATTAAGTTGAGATATACACCACCTATTCTGATTCCCTGTAGGGTTTTTATCATGAATGTTGGACTTTTCAAAAGCTTTTTCTGCATTTATTGAGTTGATCATGTAGTTTTTGTTCTTGGTGCTATTGATGTGGTATATTACATTTATGGATTTGACTATGTTGAACCATCCCGCATTCCTGGAATGAATCCCACTTGGTCATGATGTATGATCTTCTTGATGATTTGCTGCATTCTGTTCACTAATATTTTATTCAGGATTTTTGCATCTATATTCATTAGAGAGATTGGCAAGTAATTCTCTTAGTTGGATCTTTCTCTGGTTTTGGAATCAGAGTAAGACTTGCATCCAGGAATAAGTTTGGGAGAATTGCTTTCCTTTCAGTTTCATTGAAGAGTTTGAGAAAAATTGGCATTAAATCTTCTTTAAATTTCTTGTAGAATTCTGCTGTGAACCCTTTGGGATCTGGGCTTTTCCTTGTTGGAAGGCTTTTAAATTGCATTTTCAATTTTGTTTCCCATTATTGGTTTCACTCAGCTTTGGAATTTCATATATATCTCAGAAACTGTCATTTCCACTGTGTTTTCCATCTTGTGAGTGTAAAGATTTTTGAAAGTAGGTATTAGTGATCTTCTCAATTTCTCTAGGGTCTAGTAATTTCTCCCTTTTCATTACTTATTGCATACTTTTTTTTCTTTTCTTTTTAAGATTAGGTTGGCTACGGGTTTATAAATTTTATTTATTCTTTCAAAGAACTAACTGATTCATTTATTCTTTGTATTTTCTTCATCTCCATTGCATTAATTTCTGCTCTAATCTTCATAATTTCCTTACTTCTTTGGTCTTTGGTCTTGACTTGTTCTACTTTTTCTAGGAGCTTGAGGTGCAGCATAAGATTGTTTATTTGGGCTTGTTCTATTTTCCTAATGTGAGAATTTAGTGCTGTAAATTTCCTTCTTTAAGACAGCTTTCATTGTAGCTCACAGGTTTTAGTAAGTTGTAGCTTACTAAACTTATTTTCATTTGAATAATATATATATATATATATATATATATATATATATATATATATATGTAATTTATTGTTATAGGGTATCGCTATGCAGCTTGGGCTCATTGTGATCCTCCTGTTTTTAGCCTTCTCTGTGCTGGGATTGCAGGTATGTGCTACTATGACTGGACTCTGTGACCAGCTTAGCCTGTCCTGGGGCTGGGGCTGGGGCTGGGGCTGGGGCTGGGGCTGGGGCTGGTGTGGCATATCGTACTGGGGATCAAACCCTGGACCATGTGCTTACCTAAGCAGGTGCTTTAGTCTGCTGATCTATCATGCCAACTCTGTAAATATTTTTTAATATCTTCTTTAATTTCATCAGTGACCCACTTGTTGCTTAGGAGGTTATTTAATTTCCATGTGTTTATGGTGGTTTTTTTTTTTTTTTAGTTTCTTTTGTCAATAATTTCCAGTTTTATTGCCCTGTGATCAGATAGTATGCATGGATAATTTCAATGCCTTTGCATTTACTCAAGAATGCTGTCTGTGTTACTATATTGCCTATTTTGGAGAATGTACCATATGCAGCTGAGGAGAATATATATTATGTTGTTGATGGGTGAAATAATCTGTGAAGGTCTGACAAGTCAATTTCTTCACAAATTTGGTTTAGTTTTATTATTTCTTTGCCTAATTGATCTATCTTTTTGTGACAGTGGTGCATTAAAGTCCCCAATTACAATTGTATTTTTTTTTTTTTTGTATTTTAGGGAAGGGTCTCCAGGGTATTCAGGGTCTCACTACTAGATTGGACTTGTAGTGATCTGACTGTTTACAGCCTCCCAAGAGCTGGGATTACAGGTGCACACCACCACACCCAGTCTCAATTGCTGTCTCAGTGTACAGTGGTGGCGGTGGGGTGGTTGGGAGGAGGGGAGGTGGGGCATCACAGCAGCCCCTAGGAATCTAACCCTCTGGCCCCTGCACCTGCTTACAGGTGCTTTAATCCATGGAGCTATTTGGCCAGCCCATGATGGTATTATTGCTTATTTGATCTTTCATATTTGCTAAAATTTGTCTTATGTAGGCAGGTGCTCTTCCGTTAGGTGCATATATATTTACAGTTGTTATCTTTCCTCTTGCAGTTTTCCCTTAACAAGTATTTAGTGACCTTTTTTATCTCTTTCATTTTTGGTTTTAAGTTTTGACCTTCTTTATCTCTTTGAATGGTTTTTGGTTTGAAGTTGATATTGTCAGCAACCCAAATAGCTACCCCTGTTTTTTTCTGATTTATCTGTATGGCACTACTAAACTGAATTGGTTACTCTAGTTTTATGTAAATTTTGAAGTTAGGAAATATGAGTCTTCTAATTTTCTTTTTCAAGATTGTTTCAGTTATTTGTGTGTTCCTTGATTTTATATGAATTATGTTTGTCCAAATGAAGGGGTTGTTTTTTGGGGGGTGTGTATGTGTATAATTTTGATAGAAAGTCAGTATTAAACCTTTAGGTTATACTGAGAAATGTCCTTTTAGCAGTGTTAAGTCTTCCAGTCTATACAATAAGAAGTTTTTGCATTAATTTAGATTGTCTTAATTTCTTCCAGTGTTTTGAGCAACTTACTTTTGAAGTAAGCACATAGGCTTTATGGTTAGGTTAGTGTTGCTTAGCTTCTTTCGTGAAAGGTACTGTTTTTTTTTTTTTTTTTTGTCTTTTTGTCTTTTTGAGACAGGGTCTCACTATGCAATTCAAGCTGGCCTTAAGCTCACTTTGTAGTTCAGGCTGGTCTCGAACTCACAACAATCCTCCTGTCTCAGCCTCCCCAGTGCTGGGATTACAGGCATGCGCCACCATGCCCGGCGCCGTGAAAGGTACTGTTAAAGCTTTGTAGGCTCTCCTCAGATGTTTGGTTTTCTAGAATCAATTTAGCTCTTGCATTTTTGTGTTTTTAATTGTGATGTTATGGAAACCTTAAAGTCCTAAACTGATTCAAAATGTTTACTTTTCATGGCATGTTGACTTTGGGAAAGAGCCAACAGTTATATAGTACAAAATCTGGTAAGGTTGCTGAGAACACATTGATATATTTTTATGAGATTCGTCTTTCTGTTGGATGCATTCCCCAGCAGCATTCATAGTATTTTTGATCACATATTGTAAAGACCTGAAACAGGACTTCCAAAACAGCTTCAGAAAGTAGGAAGAATAATGGAATGAACATGTTTGAAGCAAGGGAAAGTATTTTGAGGGGAATTATCCACTGTATATTTCATCATCTTTTACATAGAGCCAGAGATTGTGGTACAGTCCTGTGATCCTAGCACTTCAAAGGTTGTAGTACAGGAGTTTTGAGATTGAGGTTAACCTGGGCTACATAGTGAGACCTTGCCCCACTCCCATGTATATATACAATTTGATATTTCATAATTTTCTCTTTGGTTCTAATTTAGTAATGAAAATCTTCCTATTAACTTCGAAGAATAACATGAACTAAGAATCTTTTGTTGCATATATCAGATGTTTAGTAGACCTAGTTTCATATTTCATTTATATTATTGTTGAGTGAAAATCATTATCTTTTAACACAAATGAGGAAATGGCCTCAAGAATTTAACTAAATTGTTTGAGGTTATAGGGGTAATGAATTAATATGTGTGACATAGAGAAATGTATTTCAGTCTAACTCTAAAGCCCATGATATTTCATGGCACACAAAATAAAAGTATTCTTCTTTAAACTACTAATTTGATATAACTCCAATCCTCAATTTTCCAAAAGGTAGTATTTTAAATATTCTCTATCAACAAGACAGTGTGCATTACATATTCAAATAATATTTATATTCTAGATATTTTGGATCTAAAATTATAGATTTCATACAAAAAAGTATAGTACCATTTAATGTGAAACACCACCGTCCAGACAGCACTAGGAAGCTTTTATCTTATATGGAAGCATTTTCAGAGTGCCGTTTCAAAAGAAACCAGTGCATTATTAACAAAGACCTTCAGGTATCAGATATTTAATTTACATCATTAGAAGCCACATACTGTCCTTTAAAGGACAACTGTAGTGTCAGGTGTGGTGGCACACACCTGTAATCCCAGCACTACAAGTTCAAGCCAGACCTGGGTTTGATAATAAGCACATCTTTACTTCTAAAGCATTTAGCACAATATATTACTCATTGCTATTCAAGTAGTTCACAGGTAAATTCAAGAAGTCTTAAGGTAAAGAACTCTTATAAATCAGGCTTACAAATGAACTGGATATCATTGATGGCAAAAGAGCAGAGAGAGAAAGAGAGAAACAAAGGTATTTTCTTCATTTCTAGTTAGGTGACTGGATGATTTTAGTGCCAGCAAATGAGATAGAGAGCACAGGAGGATAAAGAGTGGGCTTATAGGTGAAGAAAAGATCTATTAAGTTTTGGACATTATATTTCAGTTCACCTTAGAATATAAAGGTAGAATTTTTTTTTTTTTTCTGTCATAAGAAATAGGCTTATACTGTGAGAGGTGTTTTATAGCTATAGATTGTTTTAAAAATGGGACTGGAGATTGAATGTAGGGTCTTTGCACTGAGTCACATTCTTAGCCCCCTTTTTATTTTTTGAGATGGGGTCTCTATGAGTTACTGACTTACCCAGGTCTGGCTTGAACTTGTAGTCTTCTTGTTTCAGGAATATATGACAGTAGGAAAATTGCAGATGTGGATAAAAATAAAGGTCCAAGGCAATCACAAATGTTAAGCAGGAGTCTGGGAATAGAAAACTCTAGCTAAAGCATCTGCAGAACAGTGATCATAGCAATACAAGGAAAACCAAGACCATGTAAAATAGATTAGAAAGTGGAGATTCTCATGGAGGTGGTTATATGTGGTGTTGTTAAATGACACAGGCAGTTTCAGTGAGGTGAGTATGAAAACTTAACTTGTTCATTGGATTTAATTTGAAAGGTCTCTGAATCTCTATGAAGTTGATTTTAATAAAAATCCCACCAAAGTTCTACTGTAATGGATTGAAGATTGAGTAGAAATGGGGAAGAGGTGAACAGTGTGAGTTACTCTTTTAGGAAATTTGCTGACAACAAAGAGATTGAACTAAAAATACTAGATGATTTTGGCCCCAAGAGAGGGCATTTTTAAGTGTAAGTGATTTGAACTTTGTGGTTGATGAGAGGTAAAAATAGAGGACTTCTCCCACCCAAAACTTAACCATAGTTAGTTTCCTGTCATTCCTCTGTATCTTTGCAAATACTATTTCCTTATTGTAGAGGGCTTTTTCAATTTAAATACACCTGAGTAAGCTTTTTCAACAGAGGCATTTTAACAGTCAAAAGGAAATAGTAATTTTAGTATGGTGACAGTTTCTATACTTAGAGATGTTTCAAAATATTTTCTATGACTTTTTTAGTAGGCTACTCAGGCTAATTATATTTAAGATGTAGTTAATGCAGACTGGCTGAATGAGAAGCCGGGCTACTCCACTTCTTAAAGCAGTGATAAAAATGGATAAAATTGTCTAATGTATCAGTTTCAGGACTTTTGAAATAGGCCAAAATCAGACAACATATTAAGAAGTGATTTATTCAAGGAAAAGGACTAAACCTTGTCAAGGCACCTCGTAGTAGAGTCAGTGATGTTTTGGCCCTTGTGGCTGTTCCTATTGTGTTCTTTTTGATGGCTGATGAATGTCACAATGGTTTTATGAGGGTGGGGCAAACTGTAGGAATCAGTAGTTTTGCTCTTTGCTAGTGTAGGGGATTCACTGACTGGATGTAGAGTGTGGAAAAAAGTCCACATTTCTGAAGCATTATTGGAAAAGTAGTGATTTTTATAGCAAGACAATGGGAAGGCTATTGTCAGATTACTATCCTGGTTGGGAAAGTTAAGAGAAAATTTCGGCTCTGAGTGGACTTTGTTTTCCATTTACATACCTTTTAGATTTCCATAGTAACCATATTACCACATTACCTCATTTTCAGGAATTTTACAAGAATGCCACATACTTGTCACAGTTGTTTACATTTCCCAGAAGTTGCTGGTCATATGCTTGTCAGGTGTACATTATAGTTTAACATTTAGCCTACTTCTCAATTTGTTTTAATTATTTGTTTCTATTTTATAGTTCCTTTTTTTTTTTAGTGAGTTTATGGTTTACTACAAGGGAAGGGGTGGAGGAGTGAATTCATCTGTAGTTTAAGTGAACTTCGATGACTTTAAAAATGAAGTTATAGCCGGGCATGGTGGCACAGGCCTGTAATCCCAGCACTCGGGAGGCTGAGGCAGGAGGATTATTGGTGAGTTCGAGACCAGCCTGAGCTACAAAGTGAGCTTAAGGCCAGCCTGAACTGCAGTGAGACCCTGTCTCAAAAAGACAAAAAAAAAAAAAAAAAAAAAAAAAAAAAAAAAAAAAAATGAAGTTACAGAAAGAAAAATATGGAGTCTTTCTTGCCTTATTACTCTTCCAAGAATGTATTTTCCTCTTTTAGGACTTCGTATGATTGCAGCCTACTTTTTCTGTCTCATCCTCTGCAGTCTCCTTTAAAACTATCATTTGTACTTGATCTATTGTGATTTATAGCTTTTTTTAACCCACTGAATGAGGCATGGCCCAAAAGTTAAAAGGGCAATTATTATCAGAAGAGGGCCATCCAGAAGAATAATTAAAGAAGTTAACTAGGGATTCCAGTTGAATAGTTGTTCATACCATCCTTATTGATTCTTATTTTGGCCTGCTCTTCTTTATTTTGTTTTACCTTATTTAAAGTCCCAACTATGATCCCTGATTGGTTTGCATTAAGACAGCATTTTTCCCTTAAAGCTGTATACAGCCCACCTTGTTCCATGAAAAGACAATCTAATCCTTTCCTGTTTTGTAAGACTACTTAAGCCAGTAAATTAATTTTACTGTGCGACTTGTAGATTTCACTTTGGACCTATGCCAAGTCTCTTTGTATGGACCAAGTTAATCCCGTAATCCTTTGTAGTCTAATTTCTGTCTGAATTAGGGCTCCAATCTGACAGTATTTGCTAGGGTTGCTCCTTGCAGTACTGGGAGGAATACTAGAGGGACACTTTTTGCTCATTGTTGGTCACTAAGAAACTGCCTGAATCCTTCCCCAGGCGTAGCTGCTACCTGGGGTAGTAGCAATACTGAAAGACCAGGTTTGTTGTCTTTGTGTTTTATATTACACATTTAAATAGCCTGGTGGGATATATGAACCAGGTTCCTTTAGAGGCCTGAGAAGCCTGTGCCAGGGGCGGGTCTGATTGCGTGGTAGTTGAGATGTCTCAGAATCCATATACAACCTTTGTCCATAAATATCCATAAATGCAAAGGAAGAGGATCCTCCTCCTGTGGGTTACATTTGGTTTTGATAGGACTTGGTCATATATGAGAGTCATATGCTTCATAAAAGAGAGTCATCAAGGTTTCATACACATTCAACAATTCTCTGCTAACTAAGGACTGGAGAGATTAAGGATGATGGGTCTGATTTAATATCTTGTAAATATTTGTTCTCAAACCCCACTGGGATAAATTGACCTCTAAGTTTGTCGTCTTAGAGGTTGGCTCTGGTTTTTTCCCAAGTGTATCTCAGATGTGGCCACTGGAAAAGAATTAGCCAGGGTCTTTGGCACAATAGGAATCTTTTTTATGTTAATAAAATATGCTAGGGTCTCTGCCCCCAGTGCCTTGTTTGCATATTTAGATACCCCATATCTGTCCCACCAACCATCTGTGGTCCCTGATGTTGACATACATGCAAAATCTCATCCCATCATCCCAGTTTAAATTTTTATGTTTAAAAGCTTTAATCATTTAATCCTTTTGAACTGGGGATTGAACTCAGGCCCTTGCGCTTGCCAGAGAAGAGCTTATTCCACTGAGCCCCAGACCCTGCATTTAATCTTTTGTACCTACCACCTTTTTCCTTTCTTTGACTCCAGTACCAACAGGCCCAGTGTCATCTATTCATGTAGACCCCTGAGTAGTCCTATGGTTTCACACCCCTAATGCAGACAGTACCATTCATTTGGGTCATAAAAGTCCCTAAACCCCATAATTACAGTCTCTTCCCTCCCAGGTAAGTCTGTTTTCTTGACAAAGAAAACTGACTAGGTTAGCCCATCAGTTAGGGGTCCAGAGTCTACATTGGGGAAAATTCAAATCTGCATCACCTTGTAGAGCGTAAGGATATACAGTCTCAACTATGACTGCAGAATCTGGATGCCCAGTGATAGCATAGTGACACATCAGCTCAGCTAAAGCTGGTCCCAGGAGGAGGCAGCATCAGACAAAAATAGCAACAGAAATCATGATGACAGTCATCTTGAGCTTCTGTTGGTGCCTTTGAGAGTGTTGTAGTGTGGTAGTCTTGTGTGGATGAGGTCTGGGGCATGGATGGTAATGTTAGTTGATCTCTCAGGGAGTTCTGGTATCACTTGTTGGCTCAGGAATGATTGCTTCATGGAACACAACCTGTAACTTTAAGAGCAGTGGGTGTAGTTAAGATGATGTGATAAGGATCTACCCAATTTAGTTGGAGTGGTTTCTCTTTCTAAGTGTTAATTAACACATTGTCTTTGGCTTTAAAGGAGTGAACAGGAGAGTGAATTTGGATGGGCGGTTGTAACATGATCCATTGGAGTTCCTTTAGAGTCTGTTGTAAAACCTTCATCTGCTGGTAGAGATCTAAAGTCTTCATTTCCTGCAGTCTTCTAGAAGGGGCAAAAGTGAGGGAGGCATCCCAAATATGATTTCAAATGGAGTGAGCCCATTCCATTGTGGAGTACATTGGGTTCACAACAGGGCTATTGAAAGCACAGCCACCCAGTTTGTGCCAGTCTCTTGGCAAAGTTTGGCTAGGGTGGTCTTCTAGGTTCTACTTTGTCTCTTTACCTGACTAGAACTGAAATCTTATGTACTTTAGTGCAATGAAGAATGAATGATTGATAAAATAAATGAATGGATATTATACAACTCAATTCTTGAAAAGTTATTTATAATGCCTCATTAGAAATTATTTATTTATAACATCTCAGTGTTTTTCATTAGGAATACTAGGAAAACATAACTTTTTTGGAATTGCATTTAAAAGCACGAAAAACATATGTAAGATATTTAAGTTATTATCTGAGTCTGGTGGAACAAGGTTGTAATCCTAGCCCTCTAGGAGTCTGAGGAAATTTTAGTGATTTAGGAGAACCTATTTTAAAATAAAAAGAGCTCTTGGGGGGTGAAGCTCAGTGCAGAAGCATTAGGTTGAATCTGCAGTGCTGCCTTCAAGTTTTCCTCTTCTTTCTCATTTTTCTGTATGGTCTGAATATAAGCAAGTTATCAAATTTCTATTTTTTGATGAGTGAATAAAGAAAATGTTAATCATACACAATGAAGTTTATGTCTCTGTCACAAAGAAGGATAAACAAGTTATTTATAGGAAAATGAATGGACATGGGGACTAAAAATGAAGTAAATTAGTCATAGAAGCATAGTTTCTCTTATGTGAGAATCTTCATGTATAAATAAAGTACAAAATAAAAGAAATGGGGAAGAAAGAGGTATTATATGTAATCCAACTTCGTCATTGTGTCTAAAAGTGAACTTTAATGTATTATAATTGTCTTAAGTGTTTTATATATTTTTGAGCTGTTAGTCTGGCTGTTAATCTGTGTTTATGATAATTAACTTAATAAACACTTATAAGTAAGTGATTATGCTGGCAAAAAATTCCAACATTGCTTCTGTCCAATTTTGTTTCTCTTTCTCCTTGTCATTTTTCACTATTTGAGATGTTATCTCATTTTTTGAAAAGTGTATTAGCCATCACCTATGTAAGAAAGCTACAGAAATCACAGAGTAGGAAGTAATCATTTTTTTTTCTTTTATAGATAGGCGTTCATACATTTTCAATATACTTTATTATTAGTTCTATAATTGACATTTCTGTCAACGCAAACATCAAAAGTTAGAACTGGAGGTGGCATAGCAATGTTTTCCTGCTGGAGAGAATTGGATTATTCTTTTATTTAATTATTTCCAACAATTTGCCTGTCAAAGCAAAAGTAGAAGTTCAAGTCATTCTAAATTGTCTTGCTTACTCTGTAATTTAGGTAAAAAGGGAATACAGATTTAAAATGACTAAAATTGCTCCTAATTTTCTGGGAAAGATCCAAAGTAAAATGAATTAAGGTATCTTTTCATAATTTTCAAATGCTGTTCAAAAAATGAAATGTGTTAAAGAGTATGAATTATTTTTGGCAGAACCGGGGGTTGAACTCAGGCCCTTGTACTTGTCAGGCAAGTGCTTATTGTACTGAGCCATCTCCCTGGCCCAGAGTGTGAATTTGAATGCAAAGTATCTTAGCAAAAAGTTAAGGCCATGAGTGCAGCATTATAGGGGTTATTTTTAAATTACCTTGTCACTGTTATATACCCTACATGTTCTGAATTGCCCCTGCTGTTGAAACTCTGGGTATGCTTGCTATTTCCTCATATGAATTTTGATGTGTTTCTTAAACTCATATTCGTATTTAGATACTTGTAATATGAATAGTAAGCTACAAGAAACCATTTCAAGCAGCAGATGGCAAATACAGTATGCTGTTCCTTAACACATGCACTCAAGTAATTGGAGAAGTCTAGGATCACAGTAACATTAAATAAACCTAATGCTTGATTGTACCTTTTAGGTTAACATAATAATCTGCATTTACTTTTGTTTTTGCTTTTGGACTTGTTAGAACGCTATCTGAAAAAGATTTACTCTCTGATTTAAGTGACAGTTAACTTGCCACTACTACTTCTATCTCATAACTAGAGGACAAAAAAGTCTGACTTCAAAAGTTTATTAATTCTTAGGCTCATTAGAAAAAAGGCATCCATAAACACATTTTACTGTAGGAACACTTTCACATGAAAATTCTTTATATTTTAATGAAGTTAGAAAATATAGAATAGCAATGAGCCAGCTCTCTCCATTTTGGATTGAACCTTGGCATTAAGTATGCCAGGCATATATTCTTTTACTGAACTATACCCACAACCCCATAAAAGATGGTTTTTAAGAAAGAATATTCATATAGAAATTAGATGTGCAGGTATTAGTTAAAGAAAAGGTTCTCAAAATTTTTAAAAGTTTATATGCACTACTTAGAAATATTGTTACAGTGAAAGCTTATCTTCAGGTCTGGATTGGGACCTAATCAAAATTAAAAAAAATTTCCTACTTAATGTCTGTGCTCTTGGCTCCACCACACTTTGAGTTTAAATTGCCTTAACGGCTTAAGTTACCTATATTATCTACTTAGTCCTTATATCTACTCTATCTGGTGTTATTATAGAGCATTATACTTGTTTTACAGAAAAGGAAATACATTGCAATAAAATGATCTAGGCATGCTGCTTTTTGGGCAGGGGGTTGTATTGGGGGTTGAATTTACACTGTGCTACATTCTCTGTCCTTTTTAATTTTTTTGATGGGTAAGTAGCCAGGCTGGGCTGGAATTTGACATCTTCTTCCTCAGAATTATGGGTATGTGCTTTCTTACCTATCTGCCACTTGGCTTTTTGTAGAAAAAATTGGCTGAACTCAATAGTTGCAGCATATTTGTGAATAGCTATTAAATCATTTTATGCAGTTCTTCAAAATCTCAAAATTGCATAATTATTGTACTACTACTTTGTGTAAATAATATGGGAACACTTTATAGTTGATGTTACCTTTCACTTTATTAAATGTCTTTTTTATAGTAGTGCTCCAAAGTAAACTGTGCCTACAAAATTAGTGTGATGTGCTAAAAGTTTTAATATTTGTAATAAAAATATCAAAATATTAAATAATTTAAATTTGAAACAAGTACAATTACTCAAATATTTATAAATTGACTTAGTTCTCAAAAGGAAACAGTTTTGGAAAGACCTGTGAGAAGTAGCAAGAAAAAAAAGCATATTAAAAGCTAGTGTTTCATTATATAGGTGTAATGCCTGACACCTATTTTTCTTGTTGGTTTATTTAATGGATACTAAACAGTTAGCTAATTTTTAAGATTCCAGATGTAATGTGGGTTGTTTGGCAAGTCCCAAATGTGTAATGCTGAGTACTAATAAAAAGTTACATCTGAAGGTCATAAAAATACTTTTATATTGTTAGTAAATTATTTTAAAGACAACTGGTCTTTAGTGTTGTTAATAGGACACAGGTAAAATAACCTGACTGGTCAGTTGTCAGGTCTTCTGAGTTTTTGTGGTCTCACAGCATTGAGGAATGAAGTTGTGAATCACAGGAACAGTTAGGAGAGTTTATTGGAAATAAGGGAATGAATAGCTCCTGGGTTTATTGGAGGCATCATAAGTGGGTGGTCACTGAGGCTATTTGTCAAGGAAAATTTATGCACCAAAATCACAATGTGGGTACATAATGGGTTAGACTACAATCCACCTGTAGGATTATAAGGATGGACACTTAGCTAGTACTTCTTCAGGAAGATGGGGCTATATGGACCTGAATGTTCTGGTCACCTGCCCATGTGCCTGATGCATGTCTGGGCTCACTGGACCAGGTGGTGTTAATTGCAGTACAATCTCAATTTGCTATTATCTCTAGAGAGGCATGCAGTCTTCCTATTGTTTTTCCATCCTGAGTCCTGGCTGTCTTAGATTTGCCTCCAGCCACAATTCTGATGTCTTTATTTTTTGCACTGACTTCCTTGGCCCGATCTCTGTCTGATTGTACATTAATTTCCATCTAATTTGGATGCCTGTAATAATACAGATTCTTTGATTTACTTAACATGTTCATTTCAGAAAACAGGAACTTATTTTGGAATGAAGCAGTTTCTAAGGTTATCTGTATTTCTTTCTTCTTTAGTGCTATTGTTTATGTCATATAATTTACATGCAGCTGTCTATCATCTTCTACACTTCAGTGTGATAAATGCCTTCTCAAAATCCCCGAATCCTCCTTTATGCCAGTTAATATGATGCTTCTTTTCCTTGTTTGATGTCTGAGACTGTTTCTTAACTAAGATTAAAATTAATTTATAGTTTCTTTAAAGGCTAACACACTGCTGACCAGTGTGATATTCTTATCTACATTTATAAATATTATAGAACAGCATGGAGTTTGGCTAAGAGAAGATAGAAATAGTAGGGAGTTTGAATTTAATAAACTTTTTATACGCAAGTTGTTGGACACAGCACCAAGGCCAAAGCTATATCACATTATTTTTCTTATTATTTTTTGTATTTAGGACAGGGTGTACATGGTGTACAGAGTCTCACTGTGTAGATCCGACTTGTAGTGATCTTCCTGTTTACAGCCTCCCAAGTGCTGGGATTACAGATGTGTGCCACCATGCCCAGTTTCAATTTCCGTCTCAGCACACCCTGGGGACAGGGCCAGATGGCAGGCCTAGGGATTGAACTTCTGGTCCTTATGTCTGCCTAACCAGGCGCTTTAATCTGCTGAGTTATTTGGCTGGCCTACTATATCACATTTGGTCAAGGAAAACTTTATCTCTCACTCATGTTTCTGACTGGCATTATTCAGAAATAACATGATGTACAAAGATATTTTTACCCCTTATGTTTGAACAGAAATGGGATTTTTATGAAAATGAATCCCTTTTGTCCTACTTTACCAAATAATTGGGATTGGGGATGTTTGATTTCTAAAATATTAAGTTAATATGAAATTTAATTTTGATTGCCTTTTTAAAGGAAAGTAATTATTTCATGACTCAGGGATCTTTGTTTTACTTTGCTGTGATGATATATATTTAAAATGGACAGAAACTTTACATATCTATGTGCCAGACATTCATATTCTAACAATACATCTTTAAAGATTGGAAGGCTAGTCCTGGGATTGTTTTTGTTGATAATGCAACTGACTTTTAAATCATGAATACTTGCAGCAATCTTTCTATTCACATTTTTACATGTAGTTACATTTACCTAGGTGGTTTGTTAAAGTATGTGTTTGAAAAGCTCATTTAGATTAAGAGTGCTAAATGGACATACAAACATACAGTGGTTACAGTTGAATGTCTTTTCAGTGACATTTTAAATAGCCTAATAAAGAGAAAGGATTGTTCAGAAACACCCAGAGTTTTTAAAATAATTGTTGACAAATGGTGAATCAAGAAATAGAAAAGTAATAGAAAAACCTTAACTGGATTTTCTCTAAGATAATCTATAATAGCATGTTCTATTTTTTCCTAGACAGTATTGTTGATGTTTGTCATTTCAACTTTCCCAGGTACATGAATCAACTCAAGTGGTTATCTGAAATACTGTTTGTTTTTGACTGAGAAAATTATATAGTTATTACGTCTTTGAGACATTTGAATAAATCAACACAACTATTATAAAATTTGTCTGTAGAGCTAGTTGGTGATTTATGATTTTGAAAGATAAGCAGTTTGGAATTTCATAGAAAACAAAGAAAAATGTGTACTTTTCTTTTCCATTTTTAGTGTTTAAAAATCTTAAATCACCAGATGTAAACTGTATCAACTCCTTCCCTTTCCTACCAATTCTAATAAAAGAAATCCATATATCCTTTCCCCCAAAGAAAATTCTGTGTTCTAATTGGCAACTTGTTTTTCTCATGAAATAATATATTATAAATAATTCATTAAACTGTTTTTCACTTTTCTTTTGGTGTTTTTGGGGATGGATCCATGGTGCAGGCAAGGCACTGCTCTACCAATGAGCCAATCTCTACCTTTCTCATTCTGTTTAATTGCATAATATTCTGTTGCATTGACAGAGCATGAGCAAGATTTATTTTTACATTTCTTTTGAGGGTTCTATAAATAATTTTCATTTTTGTTACTATAGATATACTATTAGAATAGTTTTTGTACATATAACCACAGATTTGTGGGACTAGAATTGCTCTGATGTGTACAGTCTGATGTTTGATAGTGGTATGGTGTGTGTCTAGATGTCCCCCCAGAGCCTCATACACTGATGGGGCAGGCTTTTAGAGTTTGTGATTAATTCATGACCCAGTGCTGGGATTATAGATGTGAGTACTATACCTGTCCTGGGACGGTTAGCCTGAGTGCAATATAAAGAAGGGACAGAGGCTTGCTCTCTGCCACTGCTTCCTGCTTTTTGCTTCTGCCACCATGTGCCACTTTGCCTTGGAGCCCGCTGATTATGCAGTGAAACCTCTACAAACTGTGAGCTAAATAAACCTTTCCTTCATTAATTTTGGGTTCCAAGTATTTTGTTTTAGCAACCAGAGTAAACGAGACAGATAGGTACTTATTTCTCTCCAAAAGACTTATAATGGTGTATTTCAGCACCCCTTCTTTCAAAATTTCAAGTAGATACTATCAATGCTTTTATTTTTTAGCATTCTTATTTATAATACATAGCATCTCAGTTTGTTTACATTTCCCTACTTATAAGTGAGATTATATGAGTTTCATGTTACTGAACAATTTAATTTTTTAGGTAGCTTTGCAACTGTTAAATCTCATAAGAACTGAAATTTCTGTCAGAGGTTTGGTGTTTGAGAATACCTGTAATTTGGTTAAAAATATGAAATCAAGGGAAATCAAGAAAGGAGACTGGGTATTATTTTTGTTATATTGTAGGGAAAGAATCATGAGAAACCGTTCTGACTCTTCTTTAGCATACACTTCTTTTAGAGCTTAGCAGGTGAGCAGAACTGTATTCTCAACACTGGTAAATTGCTGTATATCTTGGGTATACAGATGAAAACAAGGAAATCAGAAAATAAATTATTTCATTTGAAGGCAGAGATTTGCCTTTTCTTTTGAAAACCTCTCAGATGTTGTTTTCTTCCTGCTGTGCCAGAACTATGGCTCAGGTCACTTTAACCTGCTGCATCCTTGACTGACACTAGCTTTATTTGGTAATAGTAATAAATAAAAATATATTTATGCAAGATCAAGACATCTCAGACCTGCTGCAAATGACCTAAGAAATTTAGATGTTTTGGAGAATGATCTTTAGCAAAAGATTTAGTGATTTTTTTAGTGAAAGATCACTGGAGACTCTACAGTTTGACACCATTGCTAAGGTATATGGAGTGCCTAAAAGCAAGTTGCATATTTTTAGTAACTCTTTGAAGTCAGAGAGGTCTTAGAATTATCTGCTGATTTGCTTGTTCTTTCATAAAGTATGTCCTGTTGATATGTGGTAGACTAGCCACTGTGGATAGACTAGAGATTGAATGTCTGATTTGAGTGGATTTGATTCCATCCTCCCGCCCCCAGTACAGGGATGACATTTAGGATCTTCATCCTAAGCAAATCCTCTGCACTCCTTTTTCTTTTTTTGAAGCAGTCTCATTAATTTTCCCAGCTTGGGTTCAAGTTTGCAGTCCTCTTGCCTCAGCCTCTCAGAGTACTGGGATTACAGATACGCACTACCATATCTGGCTTAATTCTGCTTTTTAGAACTTAGTGAAAAAACATGTTCAAAACACTGTTTGAATTATTAATTTGCTTATTCATCAACCCTATAGGGTAGCATTTTTTTCTGTTTTTCAGGAAAGAAAGCTGAAGCTTAGAGAGGTTAAGAAGCTACCTCAAGGTTCCTAGTTTGTGAACATTTTTCTTGCCAAAACCTTTTCTTAAACCTTGCTTGAATCTTCCTTTTCCTCAGATACTGCCCCCATTTTCAGGTAGGTGTGCAGTAAGACACATGCCCATTATTTATCAGCCGCCTGCTGGGTTTGAGTTGAAAGTATAAGTTGCTAATAGCAGGTGCAACTCCCACGTGCATGTCTGTGGACAGGGTTGGGGAGGTAAGTGTCTAAGGAAAGCCCCGAGGAAGACATGTTAGTTCTCTTTATATAATCTGTCATAAACAGGAAAAACTTTGGTAATACAAAATATGCTCACTATGTGTTCCTTGAATTTAATTATACCAAAGAATCTCATTCATAATTCTAGACACAAAGACGGAAACTAAATGATAGCATTAGGGACCAGAATCTGCTGACTTTAAATTATGTTCTGTAAAAAGTTAACTGTGTTAGTTGGGGCCAGATTGAGCATTTATTAACTGTTTGAAGAAAGATTGTGAAAGTAATTCATGTATCATTCTCTTTTGCAGCAGTTGGTAGTGCAAAAGAGAGAGCTTAATTTTTCATTTGGAGAAATTAAGTCTCTTGTCACACAAGGGGAATATGGTGTAATAATGATTTGAATGTGGCATTGGGAGTTGAGTGACACAGGTCTTTTATAATTTCAGGAAGAAAGCCAAGCTTTCTGAAATCTTAATGCTAAAAAATCACACTTGCTTTATTATTAGAGCTGGAGTAAATATCTATAGAATGTATTTTAGTAGAAGGATTCTACAGTCAAGCACTGCTGATGTTTTCATAGCAGTGTAAATAGAATCAGCTCACTGTAAAAATTCTAAGTGGTATCCATTTAAATACATTAATTTTTAATGATATTGTAACAATAAACCTGAAGTATGACTCTAGGTGGAGAGTTAAATTTTCCTTTCTCTTTTGTACAAACACTACAAACAAATCTTACATCAGAGAAATGTTTTAGATTTTCATGTCTTCAGAATTCCCCGATAGTAATTTGCTTAGTAGCTTTGTAATTATTTCTGTGTCTGTAGTCTTTATGGTTCTGGTGCTTGTTTTCTCACTTTGCTTCTATAATTTTTAAGTATTAGTCTGTCCTGTTTATCCTTTTCTCTTAGATTACTATCTTGTATCCTACACATTGAATTAGATTTAATGCCTGGTATAGGCAAGGTACTATATTAAATGTTTAAGATACAGTTCCTATCCTCAAGGAACTCTACAGCCTAGAGGTTAAAAGAGATGTGGATAGAAACAAATGTAAGGTATTAGGCAAGATAAAGATAAGCTGAATTCTATTGGTTAAGTTTTGCATGGTTGTCTCTTAAAGACTATGTACATACCTATGGTCATTCCTAAAGTAAGATTTCTGTTGAATATTTATCATATTGATGCTGTCCAACTCTCCCTAGTTTTCTCATAAGTTGGATGATATGTTATATGAGTCTTAATCATAGGATGATATGGAAGATATCCATATTTTTCTTTTGGTATTATCATAATCAGATTTTAGAGAAAAGCAAAAGTATGGATTGTAGCATGAATCTAATGATGTGCTTATTGTTCACTGAAGTCACATTTTATATACTAGCCTTTTTCACATTTTATTTATTAAAAAAAACTTTTTTTTATATATTTAGTACAGAGTTGACAGGATCTACAGGGTCTCACTATGTAGATTGAACTCATAGTGATTCTCCTGTTTTCAGTCTCCTAAGCTCTGGGATTACAGGCATGCGCCACTACCCAGTCTCAATCTTTGACTCAGCCAGCCCTGGGGGAGGGGCTGGCACAGCAGGCCAGGGATTGAACCTGTGGCTCCTGCTTCTGCCTAAGTAGGCACTTTATTTATTTATTTATTTTTAATGATTTTATTGAGGAACAAATACCAATAAGACATTTTCACAACAGATTACTGGCACATTTTCAAGAATTAATATACTGCATATTGTTGTCATACTGGTTATTCATTATACAAGATGAAGAAATGATATCCTGTTTCAAACATTATAACAAATCTCTCTATTCATTGAATTAAGAGAATGGAGCTGTATATCTATCCTAAGTATTTTAAGTATACAGATACAAAAGGGTCATTCATTTCTATCCCACTTTTTTGGTTAGTTTTGGCAGAGATGGGCATTCCATTGTCATTTAAATATTGTAGGTGCTTGAATTCAGCAGAATCTTCCAATATACTCAGTAGTCCATAATAGTAGTGGGTTTTCTGTAAAACTGCCAATGTCCAAAGTTGGTGACTTGAGCTTTTTACAGATCACCATATTAATGTGGTTTTACTTTTTATACTTTGTTTTCATACTTTTCTGCTGAATGGTTAAGACGAAGATAAAGCAAGACCTATATAAGAAGAAATGTAACTTTTGTATCTGATAAGGCCAGTCAAATCCCCTCAGGATTTAACCTAACACCCTATACTGCAGTTTGTAGATCCTTTGTGATTGTCAGCCATGGATGTGTCACAGCCATTGCTTGACCAATTTGCTCTCTGTGAAAGCCTGAGAGAATGTTTTCTCTTCATGTGACTCACCTTAGGCATACTCTACATCATCGATCACATTCCTCTATGGCCCCACAATCTCCTTGATCAGAAAATTTGGGACACAGCTGAGTTATATAATGTTATAGTATAGGTTCTCCTATGTCTTGAGTCCTCAGTGACCTTGAAAGGCTAGGGCCAAAATGTTGGCTGTCCTTGCAGCTCTTCTTTTTTTCTGATTTTTGGTCTGAAAACTTACGATGTTAACCCTCCAGAAGAGAAGCTTACTGTTATCCTACATCATATACAGTGTCTGAATATACAGCTTGGGGATAACATAGAACAGGTATTTTCCATCAAGTATTGATATGTTAAACTTTAAGTCCCTGCAGAATATTATTAAGAAAATAAAAAAAAGAAAAAATATAAATAAAAAATTATATAACTTTGCACAGAAATTTAGAAATATAACTATATACAGCATTGTAGCAGGACTGTCCTGTGACTTTTTTTTTCCCTCTCTCTTGTTTTCATTTGTTGCCTTTTTTTTTTTTTAATCAACATTTACTTGGGAGACAGTATGGCAGTAATTGGTATGTTATGACAAGCAGTACACATTCTAGAAGACCAGAATGACAGGCATTCCAAGCATGACCCTACTATTACACATTGCTATTGTTGGTACAGCTGCTTAGTTCAAAGTTATCAGCATATATAGTTAGTCAGGGTGAGAATCCTACCAATTAACTCCTAGTTTCAAAAACATGCTGATGTTTCTCAGGATCCTTGCCTTACCCATCGTGTGCGTATGAATATATGGCTTTGCTCCTGTCATGTTTCCCAGCTTTTCTCTTTGTCCTGTCTTCATTGTCCAATCCTCAGGTTCTCACTTTCCTTTTAATTGTGGTATACTTTTCTATTTGTATATCTTCTTCTGAGTTGTTCTACTAGGGAGACTATACAATATTTACACATGTGGATCTGGTTTATTTCACTCATGAGTATATCTTCAAGTGGCATCCACTTAAATATGAAAGCTTCGAGTTTATCATTCTTAAGTAGTATCCATTGTATAAAAATATCACATCTTTTTCATCCTTTCCTCAGGTGAGAGGCATCTTGGTTTTTTCCAAGATTTGGCTATCATAAATTGTGCTGCTATATACATAGGTACACATGTATCACTATGATATGACGTTTTCAGTTCCTCCAGGAAAGTTCCCAGTAGGGGTATAGCTGGTTTGAATGGGATTTCCAGTCCTAGTTTTTTAAGGAGTCTCCACACTGATTTCCCTAATGGTTGCACCAGTCTACATTCCCACCAGCAGTGCAGAAGGGTTCCTTTCCCCCCACAACCTCTCCAGTATTTGTTGTTGGTTGATTTCTTTATGTTAGCCATTCTTTGTGGAGTGAGATGATATCTCAGTGTTGTTTTAATTTGCATTTCATGGATGGCTAACAATGTGGAGCATTTTTTCATACATTTATTTGCTTCTTTAATTTCGTCCTCTGAGAAGTATGTGTTCATCTCAGATGCCCAGTTTTGCACTGGGTCTTTAATTTTTAGGGCCCTAATGTTTTTTCGTTCTTTATGAATTCTAGAGAGCAGATCTTTTTCTGGGTGCTTATTAGTCGAGATTTTTTTGAAATTTTTAGTTTGTCTTTTCACTTCATTGGTAATTTCTTTTGACATGAAAAACTTCTCAATAAGAAGAGATCTCAGTTGTTAATTCTTTCAAGTGTTACCCATGCGATTTGATTTTGTTCATGAACTCTTTGCCTACCCCTATGTCTTCAAGAGTTCCTCCTACTTTCTCTTCCAGGAGATTTAGTGTTTCTGTTTTAATGTTTAGATCTTTAATATATTTTGACTTTAGCTTAGTGCATGGTGGTAGACCTGGGTCAAATTTTAGTTTTTGTCATGTAGAGAGCCAGTTTTTCCAGCATCATTTGTTAAAGAGGCTTATTTTTCTTCCAATAAGCATGTTTGGCCCCTTTGTCAAAGATCAGGTGACTGAGTGTGTTCATAGAGGCCTCTGAAACTTCTAATCTCCATTGATCCTCAGGTCTATTTCATTGCCAGTACCATGCTGATTTTATCACAGTAGCTTTGTAGTATAATTTGTACTGTAAGTCAGGAATTGTAATGCCTCCTGCCTTGTCTTTTTGGCCAGGATTGTCTTTGCTATTCTAGGTCTTTTCTGGTACCAAATAAATTTTAGAAATGATTTCTCTAGATCTATGAGGTATGTTGGTGGTAGTTTGATAGGAATTACATTAAATCAGTACAGCAATTTTGGGAGTATGGCCATCTTCACAATGTTGGTACTTCCTATCCAGGAGCAGGGAATATCTTTCCATTTTCTGAAATCTTCTACAATCTCTTTTTTCAGAGTACTGTAGTTTTCTTTGAAGAGATCTTTGATTTCTTTAGTTAGATGAATTCTAAGGTATTTCATTTTCTGCAGTGCTATTGTAAAAGGTATTGTTTCTCTAATTTCCTTGTCAGTGTGTTTGTTATCTGTGTATAGGCATACTACTGACTTTTTGGGTAATGACTTTGTTTCCTGCTATGCTACTGAATTTGTGTATCAATTCTAGTAGCTTCTTGTTGGAGTGTTTTGAGTCTTCCAAGTAAAGTATCATGTCATGTGCAAATGATAATAATTTAACTTCTTTACCTATTCTTGTTCCATTTATTGCTTTCTCTTGTCTAATGGCTCTCAGTATTGATTCCAGAACTATATTGAAAAGGAGGGATAATAGAGGACATCCTTGTCTTGTACCAGATCTAAGAGTAAAAGATTTCAGTTTTTTCCCACTTACAATTATGTTATCCATTAGGTGCTCAAAGATGGCCTTTATCAGATTGAAGTAGGAGCTTCTATTGCAATTTTCTGTAGGACTTGAGTGTTGCACTTTGTCAAAAGCTTTTCCTGCATCAGTTGAGATGATCATGTGGTTTTTAGATTTCACTGTATTGATATAGTGTATTACATTTATAGATTTGCATATATTGAATCATCCTTGCATCCCTGGGATGAATCCTAACTGGCCATGGTGTATGATATTGTAGATGATTTGCTGTATTCTGTATGCTAGGATTTTCTTTTTTTTTTTTTTTTTTGTCTTTTTGAGACAGGGTCTCACTGTGCAGTTCAGGCTGGCCTTACGCTCACTTTGTAGCTCAGGCTGGTCTCGAACTCACAACAATCCTCCTGCCTCAGCCTCCCAAGTGCTGGGATTACAGGCATGCACCACCATTGCAAAGATTTTATTGAGGATATTTGCATCTATGTTCATGAGGGAAATTGGCCTGTAGTTCTCTGTTTTAGTTGCATCTTTCCCTGATTTTGGTGTTAGTGTAATACTTGCCTCCAGCAATGATTTTGGGAGAACTGTTTTCAATTTCATTGAAGAGTTTGAGGATTTTTGGGATTATATCTTCTGTAAATTTCTTGCTATGAGTCCATCAGGGTCTGGACTTTTCTTTGCAGGCTTTTTATCACATTTTGTATTTCCTTGACTGTTACTGGGTTATTGAGAGTTCTTATATCTTCTTGACTCAGTTTTGGTAATTTGTCCTTTCTAGGAATCTGTCCATTTTTGTCTGTGTCTTGTATTGTGTGAGAGTAAAGATTCTCAAAGTAGCCATTGAAAATCTTCTGAATTTCTACTGGGTCTGTGGTAGTTATACCCTTTTCTTTCCTTATTGCTTGTGTTTGAATTTTTTTTTTTTTTTTCTTGATGAGGTTAGCTAGGGGCTTATCAATTTTATTTAATCTTTCAAAGAACCAGCTTTTTGACTCATTAATTCTTTGAACTGTTTTCTTCATCTCAACTGAATTAATTTCTACTGTAATGTGTATGATTTTCTCTGGTCTTTGGGTTCAGTTTGGTTGGCTCTTTCTTTTCTTGATGTTGGAGGTGCATCTTTAGGGTGTTTATTTGTTCCTGTTCTGTTTTCCTAATGTGTGAGCTCATAGCTATGAATTTCCCTCTGAGAACTGCTCTCATAGCATCCCATAAATTCCAATAAGTTGTGGTTGAATTTTCATTGAACTGCATATATTGTTCAATTTCTTGTTTAATTTCATCTGTGACCCATTGATTCCATGTTGTTTAATTTCCATATATTTATGGCAGTTTTTCTGTTTTCTTGTCTTGTTTATTTCCAGTTTAATTGCACTATGGCCAGATAATATGCATGGGATAATACCTGTTTTCTTGCATATACTTAAGCATGACATATAGACTAGTATGTGGTCCGTTTTGGAAAATGACCCATGTTCAGCTGAAAAAAATGTGTATTTAGCCTTTATTGAGTGGAACACTCTGTACATGTACATTAAGTCCATTTGTTCCAAGCTCTGGTTCAGTTCTACTTCTTTGCTAATTTTTTGTCTGCTTACCTATCATTTTGGGATAAGAGCATATTAAGGTCTTCTGTTAAGATTGTGATATTCGTTGTTAGACTTTTCGTATCCAGTAAGATTTGTCTTACATAGTTGGGTGTTCCTGTGTTTGGTGCATATACATTTATGAGTGTTATCTCTCCTCTTGAATTTTTCCCCTAACCCATGTGTCGTAGCCTTCTTTATTTCATTTGATTATTCTTGGTTTGAAGTTGATACTGTCTGAGAATAGGATTGGTACCCCTGATTTTTTCTGTGGTGCTGGATTTGTATTATTTTCCATTCTTTGACTTTCAGCTTATATATTTGTTTATGAGCTAGGTGTATTTCTTGCATACAGCATATTATTGGATTGTGTTTCCTAATCCCCTGTGCCAGTCTATTTCAGTTGGTGAATTGAGTCCGTTTATACTGATGGTTATAATTGAGATGTATTGAGTTATGATCGGCATGTTATTTACCTGTTGTTGTTTACCCCTTTTTGTCCTGTTGTAATTGTTTGCCCTATTTAGTGGGTTCCTTCTGTTCTTGTTTATGGAGTTCTGTTCATTTTGGTTCCTCTCTAGAACATCTTTTAGTAGTCTGTGTAGGGTTGGCCTTGTCATGAAAGTCTTCATTGGAACAAATATTTCTGTTCACTGAATTAAGAGTAAGTAGCTGTATATCTATCTTAACTATTTTCAATATACAGATACAAAATGGTGTTTCATTTGTATTCACTCTTTTTGTTTAGTTTTGTCAGAGAAGGGTATTCTATTGTCATTTAAATATTATAGGTATGTGAATTCAGGAAAATATCCCAGTATACTCCATTAGACCATAATAGTAGTCGATTTTCCATAGGACTGGCAGTCAATTTCATTTTGCTACCTATGTACCTAAGAGATGTACAGGAAGAATGAATCTTTTATTTACAGTGCTGACCCACAAGTGCCTTTTGGCATATTAAGGCATATTACTTAGCCAGATGTATATGGATGCCTCAGTAAGGGCTTCTAGGCAGAAAGAAACTTGGGATGATGGGCAACAGCATTATGTATACAGTAAAATACTCTTTAGTTCATTTTTAAGGATAGCACATGACAGGAGATGAGTTTAGGGAAAATGCAGAGAGAGCCTTTTAAGCTATTTTCATACTGCATTCTTTTTTTTTTTTTTTTTTTTTTTTTTTTTTTTTTTGGTCTTTTTGAGACAGGGTCTCGCTATGCAGTTCAGGCTGGCTTTAAGCTCACTTTGTAGCTCAGGCTGGTCTCGAACTCACAACAATCCTCCTGCCTCAGCCTCCCGAGTGCTGGGATTACAAGCATGCGCCACCACGCCCGGCTTGCATTCTTTTTTTTTCTCATTATTGACTTTATTGAAAATCAACAATAATTGTATAGCAAATTAAAAATTGTAGATAAATACTGAAATGTGAAAGATATAAGATGTAGGCAGAGTGAATTTTAGAAAAATATTTCTGAAATGAACACATAACATGATATTAATACTAGATTGCACATTGTAAAAGATTATTTATAAACTTAAATAAATATAATAATATAAATTATTTAAAATAAACATGAAGAACAGTTTACAGATCCGTGATACAATAATTCACTCTGTGCCAAAATAAAAAATACTTATATTTGTATAATTAGAATTCTCAAAGTAGAAGGGGGTAAATTTTAAATTTAAAGTTTTAAAATTTCTGAATTTAGTTATAGCACCACATTTACAAAAAAAATGAACCTTTTGTAACAGAAATATGAATAAAACCATACCAAGATACATAAAAATGAAATTGTCCAAAACTAATTATAAAGAAAAAATCATTAAAGCATATGCATAGAAAAAAAACATTAGCTAGGGAAGAACAAAATTAAATAGCATCTTATTCCACATTAGATAAAAAAAGAGCAAGTGGGTAAGAAACTAAACATTTATTCAAACTACTGAAAGAAAAAATACCTGTACTCATTGAATTTTATACTTCAGAAACATACCTTTGAAAACTAAAAGCAAAATATTTTCCAGTTACACAAACTCTATTCTGATACCTCCAGATGTAACATAGAAAATAACAATAGACCGTAATCCAGAAGGCAAGAGAAGTTGCTGTATGGTTCTGTATAAAGAATAAAGAGCTCTCAAAATGTAGTTATGCAGGACTAATTATATTAGAGGAACCCATTTGAAGACTTCCACAAAACAGTGTCAATCTTATGTCAGGTTGTAAACTTGTCTGTGTGTGTGTGTGTGTGTGTGTGTGTGTGTGTGGTATGTAAAAGACAAGGAAGAATTAATATAAAGTCAATGGAAAAAGGAAATACACTTTTTAAAGTTTCTAATACTAGGAGAAAATATACCACATCTTATAAGTAGATTTTAAGTCAAAGAAACAGTCTAAGTCATAAAAGAAAAATTAAAATTAAACAATATTCAGAAAACTAATGAAATATTAATTCAAAATTAAATATTTCAAAATAATATTCAGAAATTAAAGTTGAATTGTGAGTTCATCTAAGAGACCAGAATGCAGTGTATCATATGTATGAATCTGTGATCAATTTAGAATACTCGTACAGTATTTGATTTGGTTAATATATACAAAAATATCAAGTAAGATAAAGTTTTCATGGTAATAAAAAATTACTAAAAATAAAACAACATAAATACTGGAATGGCAAATGTATTTCCAGTACTTCTAACAGTTTGGGCATAGAATATCATACAAAGTTCTAGTATGTTGTGGATGTGGATAGTGTTTATGATGCTTACTGGTGGCCAGGTGTCACTTGTGGGACTGAGCTACTGCTATTGCCTTGATATCCACCCTGTAGATCCAGACAGAATTAGACAGAATCATGTCTGGAGAAGTCCGTTTGTAGAGTATGCTGATGGAAATATTTTCCTGCTGCATGCAAAAGAATAATGGAAAGACTGCTGTTGTATGTCTCTTTTTCTCCTGTGTTTAATTGTTTGCCCTATTTGGTGGGTTCTTTCCATTCTCATTCATGCAGTTGTGATCATTTTGATCCTTCTCTAGAACATCTTTTGGTAGTCTGTGTAGGCTTGGCTTTGTCATCATGAAATTCTTTAGTTGTTCTTTGTTGTGGAAGTATTTCACTTCTCCATTATCCTTGAAAGAGAGTTTTGCAGGGTACATCAGTCTGGGTTGGAATTTGTTTTCTTGCAAGACTTGAAATACTTTGCTCCATGCTCTTCTTGACTTGATGGTTTGTGAAGAGAAGTCTGCCGTTATTCTGATGGGTTTTCCTTTAAATGTGATCTATTTCTTTTCTCTAGAGGCTTTTAGTATACTGTTCCTGTGCTACATTTCTGGGATCTTGATTACTATATGTCTAGTTGTGATTTTAATTGGGTTGATGTTATTTGGAGTTCTATATGCTTTGGTTACTGAATGTCAGATTGTTGCCCCATATTTGGGAAGTTTTCTGCTCTTCTGCCTATATTCTTTTCATATTATTTGTACTGACTCCTTCATTGATGCCTATTAGTTTTATGTTGTTTGTCTTTGTATCATGTTGCAGATGCTGAGTTACTTTTTCCTACATCCTACTTGTTTTAAAGAGATCTTTTCTTACCTTTTCACTTGGTTGCAGTGGTGTCTTCAAGGTCTGAAAGTATATTTTCACTTTCATTCAAATGGTTTTGCCAGCTTGTGACTGAGGTTTTATTTTCCTGTAGAGCACTGTGAATCTGCTTCAGATATTCTATTTCTTTCCTATATTGCTCATTCAAGGATTCCATCATTTTTCTATTCTCCTGTTTGGTTTTTTTAAAGCAGTGTCTTTTTTAGAAGTAATTAGTACTTCTTTCATTATAATTATTATTCCTTTTTTTTAACTTCAGAAATTATTTCTGGTATGATTTCCTCTCTACCTTTCTACAGTTGTTTCTTTTCTTCTGATGCTGTTATTTCAAAGATTTCAGGTGTGTGATTTCCAATTTCTGTTTTTTTCTTTTTATTGGTGGAACTGCTGATTGAATCAGGTCCTTGTGTTTGCCAGGGAAGCGCTTATTCCACTGAGCCATCTGCCTGGTCCTCCAATTTCTTCTATGCTAGTGTCTCCTGCATTTGTTCTGGGTGGGCTTGGGGCCTGAGAATATATTTTGCTTCTTCTCTTTGTCATTTTGTGTAGCACTGTATTCTGACCTTTGTTGTAGAGCTTTGGTAGAGTTATTACCCTAGCATCAGGTCCAGATCTACCAAGTTCAAACTTGTCCAAGTGGGTATGGCTTGCGTCTGGCACCTGTACTCCACTTCTTCCTGCTGCAGCCCTTGGAAGTGAACCCACTGTGCCACTCTGGTAAAATGTTGTGTTCCTGGATCAGCTGGGTGGGTCTTGTCTCTAGCCTCTCTGCAGGGAGTTCTGTCACAGGGTTCCACACTGGGCCTACCTGATGGAGGAAGTTTCACACACATGCCTGGCCTGGTTGCTGGCTGTAATGAGGATCCAGCAGATGAATAGGTGGTCTCACCTACATGCTGGGCTTGGGTATTGGTTGAAGTGAGGATCTTGAGGGCAGGCCCTGGGTGGCCCCACTCACACACACATGCGTTCTGTTTAAATTGAAGATTGTTATAAGATATATCTGTACATATATGGTAAAAAATGTCTTCAAGGACATGCATGATATCTTGGATGTTTTATATTTTATTTTTTGACCTTTTTTATTAGCGGAAGAGTTGTTCATTATAACTTGGTTTGACCTTATTTTTGGAAAAGTTAAAAGCTGTTTTTCATTTTTTTAAATTCCGTATTGCTTTAGCTTAGATGTTTGGTATATGTGCTGCCGAAGTGAACAGAAGCTTAGGTGTTTCAACTGAAGATATCTTTTCCTTCCAACCTTATCCCCTGAGTTTACTGTTCCTATGTCCACTGTGTTCCTTGAGGAAGATAAATTCCTCAAGGGCAGGAAATGTGCTCATTTTACTTATTAAAGCTTGGCCATAATTTGAATATTTAATAAAACCTTGAATGAATGATGGATTTGCTATTTTTAGCTTCATTTTCATTTTATCTTTTTTTTAAGTTAAAAATTTATTTTATTTTATTTTATTTTATTTTATTTTATTTTATTTTATTTTTTGAGACAGGGTCTCACTATGCGGTTCAGGCTGGCCTTAAGCTCACTTTGTAGCTCAGGCTGGTCTCCAACTCACAACAATCCTCCTGCCTCAGCCTTCCAAGTGCTAGGATTACAGGCATGCGCCACCACGCCTGGCAAAATTTTATTTTTTTTGAGAAAGGATTCCACTGTGTAGCCCAGGCTGACCTTGCACTGCAGGTTCAAACCATCCTTCACTTCACTTTCCAGAGTTGAATTAAAAAATTGCTCTGAAGATGAGGCATTTAAATTGAGATCTCCACAGCAAGAAGAAATTAGAGGGATGCATTGGAGGGTGGGGGAAAAGCATTTTAAGACAGTATAATACTTGCCATACTTAATAGGAGAATAGATGTCAAGCAAGGTAGTGGTACAGAATAGGTTGGATTGATAGCCAAGGAACATAACTTAAGCCCCAAGGAGGAAATTTAAATTTTTTGTTTTTCTGTTTGTTTTTTGGTTTTATTGAAGTGCATTGCAAACGCTTTGATGAATTTTAAAGCAGAGGAGAAGCAAAGATTTTACTTATGGTTTAAAAATACCGTTGTAGCTATCGTTATAATTGGAGAATTATAGCTATAGAATTTCAGTGTAGAAGTTCCTACTTATGAAAATGGGTGAAAATCTGGAAAATACAGGTCTGAGAAGATTAAAAGGTTTGTTTTGTCAAACCTTTGTAAAAGATCAGATAAATACCAACACAATTATAGTGAGGGACTTCAGCACCCCAATGTCACAAAGTAAATCAACGAGACAAAAAAATCAACAAATATCAAGAGTTGAACCACACCTTCTAACAGATGACTTAATATGTATCTGTAGAGTGTTCATCCAAACAACAGAATACACATTCTTTCTCGGCAGTACATGAATTTTTCTCCAAAAAAGATCATGTATTAGGCTCACTTTCTTTATCACTGGGATGAAAGACCTGCAACCTAAAGGAGGAGAGTTTTATTTTGACTCACACTTGAGATATTTTAATCCATGTATGATCTGCCAGTTCCAAGCAGAAACAGTGCAATGGAAGGAAATGCTGCTCCCCTTACAGTGGACAAGGAGCCAAGAGCAAAGAGAGGCCAGGAAAGGAGTTAGATAGAACTTTCTGGTTCTTCTTTCCAATAGCAAGTTATTATGTCTTTTGAAATCCCCACCTCTGAGCAAATGAGGCTTTGGTGGTGGTGGGACTATCTAGATATAAACTATAACATTCTGTCCCTGGCCCCCAAAGGAGCAGGAATTCATAAAAACACTTCCAATAACAGGCAATGAAATTGAGGAGGTAATAGAAAACCTAACAGCTAAGAAGAAAAGCCCAGTAGCTGATAGATTCACCACTTAGTTCTATAAAAATGAATGTCAGGGGAGTTCTAATGCAAACCTTTCATACTTATCAAATAAATTAAAAGTGAAAGAGTACTGTCAACCTCATTCCTGGTAGCTGGAATAAACCTAGAACTAAAAGCAGACAATAACTAAACAATAGAAACTGTAGCCCAGTCTCTTTAATGAACACCAATGCAAAACCCTCACTGGCAAGTAGAATGCAACAAATCATTCAAAAGATCATACATCATGGCCAAGTTGGCTTTATTTCTGATAACAAGGATGTTTCAGTGTCTGTACATCAGTAGATATAATTCATCATAGAAATGTATGCAAGGACGAAAAGAACATGATCATCATTGTAGAGGAACAAAAAGCCTTTGGCAAAGTCCAACATTCCTTCATGATTAAAAACTGTAGAAAAGAGGGGTAGAAGGACTTTATCTCAATCCAGTAAAAGCTATTTATGGCATATGTACTGCCATATGACATATGCACTACAAGGGGAAAAGCTCACAGCTTTCTCCATAAAATTAGGAACAAGCTAAGGCTGTTCTTTCTTATCCTGCCTGTTCAATATATGCAGTATTTGAAATTCTAGCTAAGCTATCAGGCAAGAGAAAAAAAGAAAAGATATGCATAGATAAGGAAGAAGTCAAATTATCCACATTCATATACAACATGAATCCTTTACATAGGAGATTCAAAAAGAATTCCACCAAAAGACTCTTAAAACTAATAAATACAACAAAGTAGCAAGATATAAAATCAGTACAGATAGCCAGATAGCTCAGCAGATTAAAGTGCCTGCTTAGGAAGACCCAGGGACCAGGATTTAGTCCCTGGTATGCCATGGTGGCTTAGCCCAGGGTGTGCTGAGTTGGCAGTTGAGACTGGGCATGGTAGCATGTGTCTGTAATCCCAGCACTTGGGAGGCTGAAAACAGGAGAATCACTACAAGTCCAATCTGTGTAGTGAGACTCATAAGACCCTGTACTAAAATACGTTATAGCAAAATCAGTGTGTTCCAGAACACCAACAATGACTACACTGATAAAGAAAATAAAAAAGTGTTAAGACCTACGGGATGCAGGAGAGCTGCGATGTGTGGACCCAGTGTGTGCTGGCACGGAGCTTTCCTGGTGTCATTTAAGAACTTGGTGGTGGACTCTGGGCAGCCTGTGGGACCCTGGTAGGCTCTGACCTTCCTTAGCCCCCATTGTGCAGGTGTAGTGTTTCTGCTGCTGCCGGTCCAAACTTTTAGAATTTAGGTGAACTCTGAGTGTCCTGCACGACACAGGAGAGCTGTGATCTGTGGGCCCAGCATGAGTATATCACCTATAATGGAAAGCCCATCAGAATCATGGCAGACTTTAAGAACTTCGGCCTACTTAAGAACTTTGGCAGACTCTGGGTGGCCTGTTGCACTCTGACTCAGTGATTACTTACTTGAAGTGATAGAAAACTGAGGATATAATAATAATAGTAATAATATAATAGCTTACACTTGTATACTTCCATGTGTCAGCCTCCATGTTTAATACTTCATATCTGTAGATATTTGTAAATTTTTACAGTGTTATGAGATTGAAGGTATTTTACGAGTCTAAATTGAAGAAGGTAGTATGTGTGCTATATGGATCTGATCCTATTTGAAGTATATTAGTTAACTTTTCTTTTTGAAGTAGACAAATTGCAGAGATCCTGTACTCAGTAATGAAAATGTTCATAAACAGGATTGAAATTATAGAGGATTCTCCACCAAATCCTATTTCCTGATCTAAATATAGTCTGTTAGAGAACTTTACTAACTGTGAGAAGTTGATACTATTAGCTTCAAATTCCCTTTACTCCCTCTCTTAATATCTGCAAACTTTCCTAAAGAACTATATCCAGTCAAAAGATGAAATGGGGAGACACTTTAACATCTTTAGAGAATTCATTTGATTTCTTATCTTTCTCTCCTCACTATTTTTTCTTCTCATTTCCTTAAATTCATGAACGTGTAAAGATAATGCAATCACAAGGAAATCTTTGTACTTATTCCACATCTGAATATTGTCAGTTCCTTAGGACTACTATATAAAGATAAATATGACATAATTCAAGCACTGAATAAACTTGGGTTTCATGACAGGAGAAAATATATGTGAAACATGAATTTTACAGATGTTAAATTAAGAATGAAGCAGGTATATTTTCATGAAAATCTTTTAGCCTAAATGGCAGAAATTCTTTTTCTCTCTTGCTGTTCACACCCTTGCTTTCCCTGTATCCAGATGAAGGACTATCCAATCTTCTGGGACATGAAATTGGTAAAGAAAATGTAATGTTTGATTTGACTCTGAACTGTCTTTTAGCTCTATTATCTCACTTCCCTATGTTTCACAAGTTTGGATAAAGAAAAAAATCTGTATTTTATGTACATTTCTTTCTTGTTCATTCATTAAATGCACTGTAGCATCTGTCCTGATATTCTGCTGTACAGGCATTCATTTATTTCAATAAAAATACCTTATACTATCTAATATATTAGCTCTTTTTTGGGGGGCTAGGTATTATGATGTATTTTGCTGATTCTTCTGATTTCTTATAACACATCTATAAATAGCAATTATTTTTTCCTCTTGTTTTTATTTTCTTATTTAATTTAATTTAATTTAATTTTAATCTTATTTTATGTGTGTGCAGGGTCTCACTACATAGCTCGGACTCATAGTGATCTTCCAGATTCCTGCCTCCCTAGTGCTGGGATTACAGGTTTGCTTCACGACGCCCGGATTTCATTGCTGGCTCAGTGTGCCCAAGGGTGGGGTAGGCATGGTGCCAGGGATCCAGCTCTGACCCCTGTGCTTACCTAAGCAAATGCTTAGTCTGCTGAGCTATATTGCTGGCCCTAAAAAGCACCTTTTATTTATGTATTTATTTGGCACAGGGTTTTCACTACGTGGCTCAGACTTGTAGTGATCCTCCTGTCTTAGCCTCCCCAGTGCTGGTATTACAAGTGTGCATCACCACACCTGGATTTGGTGGCCAGCATAGCGTGCCCTGCATTCTGGTCTGGCATAGCATGTGGTCCTGGGGATTAAACCTTGGTCCTTGTGTTTGACAGGCAGTTGCTTAGATCACCAAGCTATTTCCCCAGCCCTATTTCTTTTATTTTAGAGAGAGGCAACTGAAGCATAGAGAGTTTAAGTAAAATTTTACCCCAATCACAGCTAGTATGATGTAGAAGGAGGTTGGAAGTCCATCGGTTTGGCTTTAGAATACAAACATGAATGATTGAATGAACCTGCTTTCCTTTACCCTATGTTTGTACATAGGTACCTATATGCTGTACGTATTCCACTTCTAATTCATTTTCCTTCCTTTTTTTAAGTTACCTTTTTTATGTATTTAGTACAGGGTCTACAGGGTCTCACTATGTAAATTGGACTCATTGTGATTCTCCTGTTTTCAGCCTCCTAAGCCCTGGGATTACAGGTGTGTGCCACCATGCCCAGTCTCAATCTCTGTCTCAGTGCACCCCAGGGATGGGGCCAGCACAGCATACCGGGGATTGAACTCCTAGCTGCTATGCTCTGCCTACTCAGGTGCTTTAGTCTGCTGAGCTATCTGGCTGGTCCATTTTACTTCCTTCATTCATGAAAATTTTAACATTTTTAATGGTCAAGTCCTGATCTTACCACTGGGAATATAGTAGAAGTAAAGGTTACTTCCAACAGCCAAGAAACTTGTCTGAAGTGAGAAGATATAGAGGAAAATAGATAGTTATCTGCTTTGGTAGGTATCATGATCAAAGTGACTTAAAGGAGGGGTACTTAGCCACCCAGAAAAAGTTTACCCCTAACCTGGATTTTGATTAAAAAGTAGAATTTAGCCTCATCTCTTTGGCTAGGAAAAGATGGAAATCCCAGTCTTTTATCATTTACCTCCCTGCCTGCTTGCCTGTCTGCCTTCCTTCCCATCCTCTCTTTTTCCTAAGTAAATGGGAATAGCTTTTTCAAAATCTTTAGACTTGTCTCTGTAATTGCATTATTTTTAAAATTATTCCTTCACATATCAATTTATTAGCTGTGTTTTATACTGCTTTGGTTTCAAGTGTCAGTTTTATTATTTTCTTCTCAGTTTATTTCTTTCATCTTACATAGGATTTTGATCTTATCTAATACAGTAAGAAATTTAATTTATTTTCCTTTGTCCCTTTTATTCTTCTCTAGAAGGTTGGCTAATGAGTATTTAAAATAATCATGATTGATTTCTCTACCACAGAATATAGATCTGGTTCGCATTCTTCAGGCCACTGATAAATTAATTTCATAGTTCTTCGTGGACATCAAGGAGAATTACATCCCTTGAATCTTGTCAATTGTATCTGTTGCCCAAATTTATTGTTTTGTGAATGTGTTATTTTAAATGGCTGGGCTTTTTTATTTTTGCTTGTGTCTACTGGTATTTACTAGATATTGACACTTGGCACACAGACTGATTGATATTGCTAAACACCAAGTGCAGCTTCCTATTAAAAAAGTACTTGGCAGGGAGAATGTAGGAGCAGTAATATTGGATTCTGGACTCCAACCAAAGTTGAATCCTATTTGTTTCACTTAATAGAAAGACAATGAGCAGATTACTTAAACTCTGCACCTTCCTGTTCTCATTTTTAAAGTAGGCAGCTAGTAGTGACTACTGTTTTGGATTGCAGAGGATTAAATGAGCTAATGCCTATAAAATTTGGAAAAGTGCTTACAGTATAAATTTTCTAAAGGAAGATATAAAAACTTGGGTTTCTGTCCTTTTTTGCTGAGTTCAATTTTTTCTTCCAAATATTTGGCCTTTACTTGTTGTTGCTAGTTTCTTAATAATTGTTCTTGAGGTAATCTGATTTTATTTCAAATTGTGCTTATTTTCTCTTCTTACAGTCCTCCTCTGCTGATCTAGGTTTTTATAGTTCTGAATCCTTTTTGTTATAGAAGATAACTTGGGAAAATTGTCTGGAAAATAACATTCTTTCTTTCTTTGTTTTTTGGCGAAACCAGGGATTGAACTCAGGCCCTTGTGCTTGCCAGGGTAGCGCTTATTTTGCTGAGCCATCTCCCTGGCCCCTGGAAAATAACATTCTTGATGTTGTGATAATTTTATGGATCTTTAGTTGGGTTTTTAAATAAAATAGATTTTTATTGTATATAGCAAGAGAAGTTGTTCATTTGTAATTATTATAAAATATTAGAATATTTCAGATGTGTAACACTCAAAAATAAAGGCTTCTCTAAATATTTACTTAGTGGTTAGTTTAAGATAAAACATTGTTAAATGTTAAATCAAATTGTGGGTCATACAAGATATTATGTCTCCATCTTGTTTTCTGAATAACTACTAGGAAGACAGCAATATGCAGTGTATTAATTATTGTAACTGTTATTCTAACCTGTCTTGAAAGTTTGTTATTTTATCTTTTTTTCTCATTAAAATGAAAAAAATAGATAAAATAGCAACCATTGTTAATTAGCTATCCCGTTTTGAAAATCTGTAGCATATGTATTGTTTTGTATTACACTGTTTCTGTCATTTTTTTCTATTTGTTTCTGTTTTTACTCTTCATATTAAAATAAAAGAAAAAAAAAACAAATTGTACATTTACTTTGTAAAGCCTATATCCTTATAGGCTTTACAAAAAATTAGGTAATAAAATTAGTGATGTTCTTATTTATTATTTTTATTTATTTATTTATTTTATTGAAGAACAAATAGCAATGAGACAGTTTCAAGACAAATTAACAGGACAGATTCAATAAATTAATACATTGCAAACTTTTTGTAATGTTTTGGTATAGTACAAGGTGCATACATGATGTTATACTTACAGACATTATTATAGCAGATGGCTCTAATCAGTGAGTTAAGAGAGTGTAGCTGTTTACTTATCTTATTTTTTTTTATACCTGAATTATATCACAGATTCAGTAATTAATACTTTCTACCTTGTTATTTTCCTAGTGGTTGTCCATAGTACTAGAAACTGACATAATATCTTGTCCAACCACTATTAGTCCAAATCTTGCTTCTCATAGAATTATGCAGAAGCACAGTATATTTATCCTAACTATACTGTTTATACACACACATCATGATTCTTCCTTTGTATTCCCCTTTTTTTGTCTAGACCTGTCAAAGATTGGCACTCCATTGTCATTAAACCAATGTAGGTGCCTGAACTCGGCGATACAATCCAACACAGTCCAGCATTCCACAATAATAGTGAGTTATTTGAAGAAGCTGTTGACTATAGCCATTTACAGCTCAACTTATTATTATGGCCCCGCATTATGTGCCTCATTTTTATACTTTTCTGCTAGATGGTTAAGACCGAGATAGATCAAGACCTATGTACCAAAAGATGTAGCTTTTGTTTCTGATGAGGTCAGTGAAAGTGATGTTCTTGATGAGAAGAAAGCCAAACTTAAAAACCATTCTTCTGTTTCTGATTTTTCATCAAATATATTAAATTTTTTTTTCTCTGTTCATATGTATGTATCCCTTATATGAAGTGCTTGGAGCAGAGTGTTAGATTGTGTGGAGTTTTAGGGTTTGGGAGTACTTATATAGAGTGTTGATCATCCACCATCTGAAAATCAGAAATGATCTGAGATCTGAAAGTTTTTGAGTATAATGTTGGCTCTTTGGACCATTTTGGATTTGGGCTTTTGGATTAGGCATTCTTAGTTTGTACAGATATATCCCATTCTTCTAAATTACTGGACAGTATTGTCTTGAATGGATGCACCATAATTTAGTTGTTTAATTTCTGTAGATGAATTTCTGTATTAGAAGTGATACAATAAAAATAATTTTATATTTTATATTTATAAAATATAAATTTTATATTTATGGTAGACATAATTCTGGCAAATAAGATTCTAGAACTGGAACTGCTAGGTTAAAAATGTATGAATTTAGACTTCTAATGAATTATTTCTCTTATTTAAACATTAACTTTCTTTTCTATTTATATTTTCCAAAATACTAGCCATTCATACTTTTCCAATTTAATGAGAAAATATGTTATTTAATTTTTATTTTAAGCTTATTAATGAAGGAGGACTTTATGTCTTTATAGGCTATTTTTATTGTATATATTCTTACCTCTACCCTTTTAATACCATGGTTTAGTTTTCTGGATTATTGTTTATTTTATTTATTTACTTTTTTAATTTTTAATTTTATGTATTTGGTACAGGGTCTCACTATACAGCTCAGATTCGTAGTGATTCTTTGGTTTCAGCTTCTCAAGCGCTGGGATTACAGGTGTGCACCATCATGCCAGTCTTGGTGGCTGGCTCCATGCCCAGGGTGGGTCCAGTACTGAATGTGGTACCTGGGATTGAATCCCAGTTCTTGTGCTTGCCTAGGCAGGCAACTGCTAGGTTAAAAATGTATGAACTGCTAGGTTAAAAATGTATGAATTTAGACTTCTAATGAATTATTTCTCTTATATTGCTTAGAGTGCTGAGCTATCTCCGTAGCCCCTATTGTTTATTTTAATGAATAGTAAGATATGACATAATAGTGAGAAAGCAGACATAGTCATATGTTAGAAACTTCTTTTAGAAAGAAACTTTTAAATTTATAGGTAGTCAGATTTTTAAGTATTATGGCATCTCGGTTTTATTTCATTGATTAGTATGGTCACTACCAAGAGTCTGTTTGCCTGTGATGGTCTCAGTTTAACCTATTTTAATAGTGTAAATTTTAATATTTCCTTTTTTCTAAAGTGACTTGGGTAAAAAATTACAGGACTTATGTTGGATAGGTATTTACATAGACTAGTACTTTAAGATATTGTAACACTAAATTTAGTTGTTTCTGTTTGCTGTATTCTAATGCTAGCAAGACTGCATTTCTTTTGCTTTATCTTTGAAGAAAACCTCTCATTTTATTATAGTCATGGTAAACTTATTATAAGCTTCATTAGAGTTGCTTATATTAGGTACTTCCATATGTCATGCTAGTTGGTCTTCATTATCTTTGTGTTCATTTTAGTTTTCAGAATAATGTTTACCTTTTGAGTAAGAGATTCCTCATTATGATTGTTTATCTGATATTCTAAAAATGGTGACGGTTTGTCTGTGCATGTGCACGTTTTTTGTTATGTATTACTAAATTTGTGATTAAATCTTTTTGTATGCTATCACCAAATCTATTAACCTGTGCAAACAAAACCTTAATGTAATAGAAGTTTAAGTACTGTGTGTATCTTCAGATGTGAATAACTTTATTCTTAGATTGTTGGTTTATTTTATTGTTGTTTTATAGTACTTGGGATTGAACCTAGACCCTTTGCGTGGAGCTGCATTGCCAGCACTTTTTAAATTTTTTATTTTGAGAGAGGGTCTTATCAAATTTGATCATTGGATTTTTTTTTTTTAGCATGCTCAGTAATACTGTTCAAACTCCTTTGAGAGGTGCTTTATAGCAGTCCCTGTTGTATTGTATCCATATAACAGCATTGATAAAACCTTGGTAATGTACTTGCTATCTGCCAGATTTTTTTTTTTTTCCTGGATTATTGTAGTCAATATTTACAATAGAAACAGATGTAATGCAGAACACAGAAATTTGCTACAAGACTAGCTGACAGTATCCACTCCTGGAGTCAAATGTAGGAGTGTGCAAGAGATCTCTATGTGCTAGGGATCCAAATAATTCAGCTGAAGGACTGGAGCGTATGGTAGTATCCCTGATGAGTCCCCATCAGGAGGTTGAGGAGCCTGTGGCAGAAGACTGAAGCATCTGTGCCTGCAGGCCCAAGGGCTGGTACTGGGGCCAGGGAGTCTGCGCCAAGAATTTGGAGATGATGCCTAAGGTGAAGGGAAAGACCAGGGAAAATAGCTCAGCAGGTTAAAGTGCCTGCAAGCAGGTGCAGGGGTTGGGGATTTGATCTTTGGGCCTGCTCTGCTGGCCCCGCCCTGGGGTGCGATGAGATGGCAATGGAGACTGGGCATGATGGCGCCCACCTGTAATCCCAACTCTTGGGAGGCTGTAAATAGGTGGATCACTACAAGTCCGAACTAGTAGTGAGACCCTGAACACTGTAGACCCTTCCCTAAAATACAAAAGAAAAGTAAAGAAAATCATCTATAAGGAAGCACTTCTGAGTAAAATCAGCTCAATTTTTCTCTCCCATTCACCTTGTGTATGTGTTTTAATGTATTTCCTACGGGGTCTCACTATGCAGCTCTGATTTGTAGTGATCCTCCTGTCTCAGCCTCCCCAGTGCTGGGATTACAGGTGTGTGCTGCCATGTCCGCCCAATCTTGGTGGCAGTTTGGGGTACCCTGGGGCAGGGCCTCCATGGTATGTGGTGCTGGAGATCCAGCTGTCTCTGTCCTTTCCTAAGCAGGTGCTTAGTCCCCTGAGCTATCTGACTTGCCCCTCCCATTCTCCTCTTATACTTTTCCTACAACAAGCCTCCTTAAGTGGGTCTTTCATACCCAGAACCATGCTGATTTAAATCAGCTGGGCGTCCCCACTCAAGTTGACCATTAGTCAATTAACTGCCACCCATAGTTTACTAGATTTTTTGTTTTTGAACTAGGAATTGAACTTATTACTTGTCATCTGTGGCCTTTTAGCATTTCTTATAAGTCTGGTTATTATTTACTCTCAGGCATTATTTATGAAAATATTTTTTCCCTATTGATTACTTATAATCTTTGTGTCCTTTCATTGTTTTGTGGATATCTCCTACCTCTGGCTTTTACATGTATTCTAGAGGTAGAGCTTTGCTAGTTACCTTGTCTGTGATTGGGAAATGCCAACTCATGATTACCCTTGGTAGGCATGTTATGAGCTTATTATGAGTTCTCTATTGACTGGCCCAGTTGCTTTGTCTGGATGCCAAGTGAGACTTCTGGTTGGGCTCTGCCATCTGGTGAGACCACTTTTGGGGCAGTGTTCTTTGGCAGATCTGTTGGCAGACGTGTGGTTACTTCTTGTTAGGTTTGTCACAAAATATATATCCTGGCCAGGTAATTCTGCTATTTAAGATCTGTTGGTAGTTCAGGGTGCAGGTTGATCCCTGTGGCTAGGAGTTGATGTTTTGGTCAGGTGAGACCAAAACATATTCCTTGAAAATGGAGGACTGAGGATTCCTACTCTGAGTGGAAGTAGGGATTGTGTTTTTGGTTGACTTGAATGGTTGTTTGTCTTCCCGAATTGAGTGCTCCTAGTCTCTGTGCTTCTCTAATTGCAACAAAATTTGGATTATTCCTGGCTGAGTGGATTTTTTTTGGTGTGTATATGGGTCTTTTGGCCAGATGGAGCCACTGCTTTCCTTCCTAGTGAAGCTGCTGTAGCCTCCTCACTTCTCTGACATCCCTGGAGATGGAAGTCTCCATACCTGCAGAGTTGTTGGCACTTGGACTGTGTGGCTCTGTCTTTTCAGGCCAAGTCATTGTACTTCTTCTCTGAAATCTATAAAGGTGGGAGATTTTGCTTGGGTAAGATTATTGGGGTGATTTGGGGGCTGGGTGTGAAGATCAGTCTCAGGGCTCAACCTAGATTGTTACTCTCTGCTTCTAGATATGACTAACTTTGCAGGCACCCTCTGAGGTTGGCTGTTATCTCTGAACACCTAAGCTGGTAGGAATACAGAGATAACACCAAAATTCATGTGATGTTCATTTTCTTTGTTCTTACCCAACTTCCGGGTGGTCAATCCGTACCATTTCCTCTAGCATTCCTTTTAAATCGAAACCAAAGTGGTCTTCCTGAGAAGCATCATAGCATGCTAGGGAAGCTGGATGACTGACTACCTCATAGAAACGAAGCCTAAGGAATTTCTCTCCGTGTGGCCATGGGACCACTTGGGGAAGGGGAAAAAGTGACATAGTTTCTGACATAATACTGTTGCTCTTATGCTTTTGATTTGAATTTTGTTCAGTTCTACATTCTGCACACTATTTGGGTGCCTCAGGCTTGTTTTCAGATTTTAGGGGTGTTTGGGTCTATGGAGATTTGCTAGTTGAACTTTTTGTGGGGAGAAATGGGCCTAAGACTTCTTATTCTGCCATCTTGCAGACATCATAATGTTTTTTCTCCTTGGCATTTTTTGTGGATATTTTCAGTTTCATGCTTTATAAACTGGATGAGAATTTTCATAAAATGTTTTCAAATATTTATTGGGGTGCTAATAAATTGCATTAATGAAAGTTTTGCTGTTACTTTTTCACTGTGTATAATAATATAAAAAGCAACTCTCTGACCTTTTATTAGACATATATTCAGTCATTGTTTTGTAATATGTAAGTGCCTACTATAAAATGTGATGTGTTGGTTTTTTTTTTTTTTCCTGCAGAGAGTGATAATGAACTCTCAAGTGGAACAGGTGATGTGTCTAAAGATTGTCCTGAGAAAATCCTATATTCTTGGGGAGAGTTGCTAGGAAGATGGTAAAAATTTTTTTCTTATTAAAAGCTTTATATTTATGTAGTTGTTAATTTGTTGTGTTAATGAAAATATACATGTTAAAGTAAAAGTTAAAATAGTAATATCAAAAACTAAAGGGTTGTATGTTACCCTGTTTTTGTCTTTATAATTTTGTTCTTGCTTTTGTTTTTACTCTTCAAAATAAAATAGAATTATAAAAAACTAAAGGGATGAGTGGAGGGTAAAAGAAGGGAAGGGAAAGAGAATGAAGAAAAGGTATTAAGTTTTATTGTATACATGTACCAACTCTACAAGGAAATCATTAAACTAAAAGCTACGATTAATAAATGAACATTAATAAAATATGCTAATTACAGTAGAATTAATAGCCACTTTTTATGTTTGGCTAGGTCTTTCATATATTTTTAGTTTCAGAAAATACATTTGCCTTAGTATTCTATTCAGGTATAACATTAGAGTTGTCAGTTTTGTGCTACATTGCAAACAAATATCTATTGTTAAAAGGTTATGTTTATTTCTTTACCATATTTGTTGACACTGAAAGGGATTTTAGCATTTAGATTTGTTCATTTTGCCAATAACTGTAAACTGTAACTTAGTCTTTTATTCTTTGTGTTTAAATAGTATTTTATATTTGGGAATATTTTACTTAGAACTTAAAAAGATACATTGTTTATATTTATTGAAATAAATGCTGTTTATATTTATGATATTCAGGTTCTTAAAAAGATAACAATGAGTGTCATGTTGTTCTAATTTATTATTGTTATTATTATTTTCTTTGTATTTTAGGGAAGGGTCTACAGGGTGTTCATGGTCTCACTAATAGATTGGATTCATAATGATCTGCCTGTTTTCAGCTTTCCAAGGTCTGAGATTACAGGCATGCTACCACACCCAGTCTCAGTTGCCATCTCAGTGTACCTCTAGAGGTGAGGCTGGCATGGCATGCCAGGGATCGAACCCTGGTCCCTGCGTCTGCCTAGGCAGGTGCTTTAATCCACGAGCTATCTGGCTGGCCCAAGCCTATTGCTTTTTAAGGGACTATCCTGAGTAGATGGAAGTGTCAGCTGCATCTTCATAGAAAGTTTTATTTATCCTTGCTCATACAAACATATCATGAACACATTTCAAAGAATATGTTTAACTCATTGAGAACCAGAAAGATCTTACTACCAATCAAAATGAGGCTTGATTTAGAGATTTATGTACTTCACTTGTTAGTTCATTTACACCTTCATGAACAGGAACAGGAATCATTTCCACAGCTGTGGATATAAAACACTGTTAGTTTTCTACATATTGAGAATTGAAACTAACCTAGTCAAAGAAAAAATTACTATCCCAATCAAAAGGAAACCTAATCAATCGAAGACTAGCCTTGTTAAAGACAAAAATCCAAGCTGGAAAATGGAAATCACGCTAGGATTTTCAGAGGGGTTTTAATGCAAAGAACTACTTTATAGTGTTATAAGGCTGGAAGGACAGAAAGAAGACGGTGAAATAAGTAAGGTAGTAGAAAACAGTTGTGAGCTGAAGGACTAAAGAAATGAAATGCAAGAGTTATTGTAAACAGGATCTAGGAACTCATAGAAGATCAAAAAACTATTACAGGGACCTCTGAGGATTGTACAACTTGTGGCTTAGAGTCTTGAGGATACTCAGGTCTCTTAAGATTTAGAAGGACTATCTGGAGAGGAGACACTTGATAAGCTCTTTAGTTTGGGAAAATACCCTGACCTCTAATTTAATAGGAGTGTGTTGTATGGTTGGTACTGATGCTTCTGGGAATGCCTGACTGTGTTTCTCAAGAATTGGAGTATGGTTTGTGTTGGGAATGCATTCCCTTCTCCCTTTGTTCTGCCTTCAACCTCCATGTGACTGACTGTTCAGCTGTTATGATGGGCAGAACCCTACATGAAACCCTACTGCACTGGCAGTGCAGTTTAGGATATATAGTATGCAGATTCTTAGGCCTTCTACCACTGAATAGAACACAAAAAAATAGTTGAGAGGAAGAAGGTAAATAATTGCACAGAGGAAGTAAGTTATCCTAATTTTCATTCAATCATTTATCTGGATCAGCTGAGTAAGATGTTCTTAGCATTCATACTTTTTAGGTAGGGCTTTATTTATGACACTAATAAATCAACAAAAAAAAAAAAACAGTGGCAACAGCTTGCTCTTTGTCTTATCACTTCATTATCACTGAGACACAATTCCTGACTGCTGCAACTTAGAGAATAAGAGGCTTGTTTTGGTTCACACTTGATAGATTTTAGTCCATGCTCCTCTGGCTGCAAGTCAAGAAGCATGGCAGACAGGTGTAACAGAGGAGGGTTACTTACAACATGGCAGCAAGAAAGCAGATAGCCAGCCAAAGGAGGAGAGAAGATAAACCCTATGGGCCACACTCATGGTGACTTACTGCTTCTGGCCAGATCTCACTTCCGAACAGTAAGTCAGCCTTAAACTCATCAGTGGATTAATCTACTGATGAGTATCACATGCCCATGATCCAATCCCCTCCCAAAAGCCCCACTTGTGAGTGCATGAGGCTTTGGGGCATCATTAGATGTAAATGATAACACCATCCCAATGTCCTTCACCTTTGATCTGAAGGGATACTTTATAGTCTAACCACATAGATATAATCCCCAGTAGGTAGATAGTATGGTAGTACATATTTTGATGCCATAGCTTAGCTTCTCATGTTGTATAATTTCTTTCTTCCCCATTATAAAGTATTTGCTCTTTCCCATCTTGCAAGATGGTGGGTGAAAAAACTGAGAAGCCAGACACTAAAGAGAAGAAACCCAAAGCCCAGAAGGCTTCTGCCAGTAGTACTGGTAAAAAGGGTAAGGTGAAGAAAGCAAAGAAGTCCAAGAAGGGGCAGCCCCACTGCAGCTGAAATCCTGTCCTGGTTAGAGGAATTGGTAGATACTCCCGATCTGCTATGTATTCTAGAAAGGCTTTGTACAAGAGAAAGTACATAGCTGCTAAATCAAAGGTTGAGAAGAAAAAGAAGCTATGATCACAAAACTGGTCGGTGGGGACAAGAATGGAGGTAGCCGGGTGGTTAAGCTTCGAAAAATGTCTAGGTACTACCCTCCTGAAGATGTGCCCCGAAAGCTCTTGAGCCATGGCAAGAAACCTTTCAGTCAGCATGTCCGGAAACTTCGAGCTAGCATCACTCCTGGCACCATCTTGATTATCCTCACCGGGCGTCACAGAGGCAAGAGAGTGGTCTTCCTGAAGCAGTTGGGCAGTGGCTTGCTACTTGTGACTGGGCCTCTTAGCCTTAATCGTGTTCCTCTACGAAGAACACACCAGAAATTTGTCATTGCCACCTCTACAAAAATTGACATCAGCAAAGTGAAAATCCCCAAACACCTCACTGATGCTTACTTCAAGAAGAAGCAGCTCCGGAAGCCCAGGCACCAGGAGGGTGAGATCTTCGACATGGAGAAAGAGAGATACCAGATTTCAGAGCAGTGCAAGGTGGATCAGAAAGCAGTGGACTCACAGATTTTCGCAAAAATCAAATCTGTTCCTCAACTCCTGGGCTACCTGCAATCTGTTTTTGCTCTGACAAATGGAGTTTATCCTCATAAATTAGTGTTCTAAATTTCTTACTAAGAACCTAATTAAATAACTGATACATTAAAAATAAATAAATAAAGTATTTGCTGGTGGAAGCTGAGGAATTTATAGGACCTGAACATGTTATAGAATTAAGCAGCTGTTTATTTTGACAGTTCTGCTCTATGGCCAGGAGTTATTTTCCCCCAATTCTCTAGTCAACAACAAGAATACATTCTTCCATGGTAACTGCTCCAGAAACCAAGGGCTTTCTTTTTTTTGGATCTGTTACTCCTGAGAGTTAGGTATTTACTTTGTAGAACAGCAAAGTATAACAGCACCTGATATTAATATCTTACACCTCATTTAATCACAAAAGACATTAAAATATGTATTGCGAATTCTTTTTTTGATAATTTTTATCTTTGCTGTGACTCACTCTCAATTACTAAAATTGTTTTGATAAGACCTTTGAAAAGGGAATACAATTAAAAGGAAATTTCACTGCCAGTTGTAGTGCTAATCTGGTGTTTTGCTTGTGCAAATTGTTTAACCTTTTCATGTTCCATTTTTGAAGTGAAGGTAGTATGTATTTACTCATTCATGCAGGCTTTCTCTGTGTCTTAGAGGTAGACTACCTTTTTTTAGAGGTTTTTGTTCCCCCTTCTCCCTTGCTTAAGCAAATAGCCAAATTCCTATTTTATTTATATATATATATATATATATATATATATATATATATATATATATATACATACATATATATTTATGTTTTCTGTTTTGGATAACATCAGCAATCCTGTGGATTTATGCATATATGCTGAGCTTTTCCACTAAAAGGAAGATGAATAAATGCGAATAACTGCATACTCATGTTTTTAAAAATTCAGTTAGCAAGTCTTCACATTATTGGGAGAAGTATCCAGGTGAAAATATGTAGATAGTTACATCCTTTTAAAAAGCAAGTCTCTCCTTTTTATTTCTTTTTTGAAACAAGTTCTCATTATGTAGCTCAGGTTGGCCTTAGACTGATTGTATAGCCCAGGCTGGCCTTGAACCCACAGTGATTCTTCTGCCTTACCCCTCTGTGTGCTGGGAATCAAGGTGTGTGCTGCCATGCCTGGGCTGATTTTGGGTTTTCTTTTTTTCCATAACTTTTTTTTTGCATAGCAGTTAATATACTCTAAAAACTTGAATTTAAACAGAATTTCATTTAGTGAAATCTTTGTTTGCCTTTGGATGCCATTATTTCAATATAGATTTTAAAGTTCATGAATTATTAGAAAACAAATTTCAAACTTGTGACTTATGTTTGTGGTTCTACCTCAGGGGAAGGGGAAAAGGGATAAACCCAAAAGAAGAAGAAATAAGGAAATAATAACAAAAAACAGAAATAAATGAAATTGATAACAGAAAATCAGTGAAGAAAGTAAGTGAGTGTTACAATTTCAAACTAAAATGATCCCCAGAGCCTCCTGTGTTTGGAGTGTGATGGGATTATGGGGCATTATAGCTGACTCCCTCTTTAGAGGCGTGGGACTTGCTTGGGAGAGACAGGTCTAGGACATGACTGGAGGGCATGTCTCCCTTTCTAGTTTGCATTTTCTCTGCTTCTTGGCTGCTGCCAAAGACTGCTCTTTCCTTCACCATGCCTCTTTACCATGTTGATTCTTCTTTGGAGCCTACTGACCATGGCCTGAAATGTCATGAAACCTCTCTTGCTTTTTAAAAAATAAAAAAAAATATTAGTACATGTTTGTAGTACATAATGCTTGCATTCATCATGGGTGGTTGGTACATGTACCTAGCACATCTTAAATCTTTTTATTTCCCCATTCCCTACCTTCATCTGTGGGTTTCCTTTCCTTTAAGTTGTGGTGGCTGGGTATTTTATACCAGCAATGAGGCTAATGACTAAGACAGCATATCAACAAACTAAAGAATAAAAACAATATAATTATCTCACCAGGCATATAAAAACATTTGGTAAAATTAAGCATTCGTTCATGATAAAAACTCTCAAGAAGTTAGGAATTAAGTAATCTTTCTCAGTCTGATAAAAGGTACTCATAAAAAACCAACAGCTAACATCTTAAGACCAGGAACAAGATACAGATGTCTACTCTTGAGATCCTAGGCCAACAATGGTAAAACCTTTTCAAACTTTCAGTGATAGAGTCAATCTTCTATGACATGTTTGCCACCACTGTCCTAGGCAGATCAGTAAAGTATGGAAAAGACATAAAAGTAAAGAGTTGAAAGGTAAATATAAAATTTATTTGCGTTGTTTTGTTTTGTTTATTATAGAAAACAAAATCTAAGCAAAAGACCATTTTGGAAATAATGAGTTTTGCAAGTTTCTAGGATATAAAGTTAATATGTAAGCGTCAGTCTATACTTACATACTAACAGTAAAACACCTGAAAGGAAAAACCATACAAAAGAACCAGAGCAGGTGACACAACCCTGTAATCCCAGTACTCAGGAGGCTGAGGCAGGAAAGGATTGCTGCAAGTTTGAGGCCATTCTGAGCTACATAGTAAATGTACAGCCTGCTTAACCTGCAAAGCAACTCTGCTGTCTGTGGTGGTGCTGGGAGTCAACCCCAGGGCCTTATACGTGTAAGGAAAGAGCTCTAGCACGGAGTCACATCCCCTGAAACTGTATATTAAAAAAAAAAAAGGCACAAAATCAAAAGATGAAAACTTATATAGAAGTACAGCAAACTGTGCTAGATCACACTAGAAAATAGTAATAAGGGGCCAGGACAATGGAATAACCACTTTCCTGGCAACACAAGTTCAATCCCCAGTTCTGCCAAAAAAAAAAAAATAGTAATAAAAGAAGTCAAAGGAGACATAAATAAATGGAAAAATATACTGTGTTTGGAGTGAGGTAGCCTGGGGCCTCCAGACCCTGAATTGACCCAGAGCACAGGCCTGGCGTGTGGGTGAGACTGGTTGGCCACTGGACCCTGAAGCAACCCAGAGCGTTGGTCCCACCTGTGAGTGAGACAGCCCAGACTCTGGACCCTGAATCAACCCAGAGCGCAGGCCCGGAGTATGAGTGAGACCACCCAGGCTGCTGGACCCTGAATTGACCCAGAGCGCAAGCCCAGCGTGGAACCCTTCAGCAGAACTCCCTGCAAAGAGGTTAAAAGCAAGACCCACCCAGCTGACTCAGTAGCAGAACATCTTGCCAGTGTGACACAAAGGGTTCACCTGCAAGGCTGCAGCAGGAAGAAGAGAAGCACAGCACCAGACCCAAGCCACACCCACCTGGAGGAGTCTGAACTTCATAGATCCTAGATCCGGACCTGGTGCTAAGGTAATACCTCTATCTAAGCTCTACACCAAAGATCAGTGGTATACAAAATGACAGAGAAGGAACAAAAAGCAGTCTCAGACCCTGAGTCCATCCAGTACAAGTGCACAAGACACTAGCATAGAGGACATTGGAAATCACACCTTAAATCTCTGAAATAATACATTGGAAGTAAAGAAACAACTGCAGAAAGGTATAAAAGAAATCAGATCAGAAATAATTACTGAAATAAAAAATGTAATGACAACTATAATCAAAGAAGTACTAATTGCTTCTTAAGAATACACTGATAAAAAAATAAAGCAGAATATAGAAATGGTGGAACCCCTGAATAAGCAATATAGGAAAGAAATAGAATATATGAAACAGATCCAAAGTGATATACAGGAAATTAAAACCTCAATCACAAGCTGGCAAAGCTGTTTGAGTGAAAGTCAAAATAGACTTTCTGACCGTAAAGACACCATTGAAGCTAGTGAGAAAGTAAGCAAAGATCTCTTAAAAACAAGTAGGATGCAGGAAAAAATAATTCAAGACCTGCAAGACAATGCAAAAATGAACAATGTGAGACTAATAGGCATCAATGAGAAGGAAGGAGTCAAAACAAATGATTTAAAAACAATATGGATGGAAGTAATAGCAAAAAACTTCCCAAATATGGGGCAACAATCTGACATTCAGGTAACTGAAACATATAGAACTCCAAGTAACAACCCAAATTAAAACCACACCCAGACATACAATAATCAAGATCCCAGAAATTCAGCACAGGAACAATATACTAAAAGCCACTAAAGAAAAGAAACAGATCACGTTTAAAGGAAAACCCATCAGAATAATGGCAGATTTCTTTTCACAAACCATCAAGGCAACAAGAGCATGGAGCAAAGTACTTCAAGTCTTGCAAGAAAACAAATTCCAGCCCAGACTGATATACCCTGAAAAACTCTCAAGTATAATGAAGAAGTAAAAATCTTCCATGACAAAGAACAAGTTAAGAATTTCATGATGACAAAGCTAAGCCTACACAGACTACTAAATGATGTTCTAGAGAGGGAGCAAAATGATCACAACCCCATGAATGAGAATGGAAAGAGCCCACCAAATAGGGAAAACAAAGAAGGAAAATAAGAGCTATATAATAGTAGTCTTTCAGTTATTCTTTTGTATACAGCAGCAAAATATTTCTATCAGCACACTCTATAAATGGACTTCTCTTGTACCCTATGGGTCAAGATTCCATATGGGACTACAGGATGGATTTCAAGGAAATACCTGTAGCTCAGTCCCACAAGTGAACCTGGCCACCAGTAAATGTCATGGTTATTATCCATGTCCACAACACACTAGAACTTTGTACAATATCCTATCCCCAAACTGTCAGAAGTGATGGTCATTTATTTGTCACTCCAGCATTTATCTTATGTTTTACTTTTAGTATTTCTTTACTATCCTGAAAACTTTTTCTTAGTTCAAATGTTTTGAAACATTTAATTTTAAATTAATTAGTGTTTAAAGGGCCAGGGAGATGGCTCAGTGGAGTAAGTGCTTCCCTGGCAAGTGCAAGAGCCTGAGTTCAATCCCTGGTTCTGCAAAAAAAAAAAAAAAAAAAAGGATTTAATTTCCTGAATATTACTTAATCTTAATTTTTGTTTTAAGATTTTTACTAAATCTTTGGATTATAATTTATCTAAAAGACATCATATGATATCTTCTCCTAGTTTTGGAAACTTTAAAAAGTATATTTCTTTTTTCTGTTGACTTTATATTATTTCTTCTCTGTCCTTTATACCCACATACACAGACATATATATGTATGTGTATATATATATATATATATATATATGTATATATGAAAAAAAATACATGTATAACCCGACAAAAGATTGGTACTGTTTCATAGAAATCTTCAATGACCTTTTAAATAAGGGTTCATCTAATATATTTTATATAGTCCTGCATAACTATCACTTTGAGAGCTCTTTATTGTTCCTCTAGGAGCATACAGCAACTTCTCATGCCTTTTGAATTGTGCTCTTTGTTATTTCCTATAGGCTACTTTGTGAGATATTAAAATATTTCAAGTTTGTATAACTAGAAAATACTTTATTTTTAGTTTTCAAAGATATGTTTGCTAAGTACAAAATTCAAGGAAGACAGATTTTTTTTCTTTTAGTCCTTTAGTCTAGTTTCTTATATACTTGGTCCTTTTTTTTTCTTTGTAATGTAGAATAAGATGCTATTTAATATTGTTCTTCCATAGCTAATATTTTTATGTATATGCTTTAATCATTTTTTTCTTTAAAATAAGTTTTTGACAATTTCATTTTTGTGTATCTTGGTATGATTTTATTTAAATTTCTTGTGCAAAAGGTTCATTTTTCTTGGAAATGTGATATTATAAGTTGATCTAAATTCAAAAATTTTAAATCTTTAAAAAATATACTATGTTCATGGAGTGACACTCAGTTCAGTATTCCTAAGTTTCAGTTGTTTTTAAAATCATCTATTGTTGGGAACCACAGGAAGCTAGGAAATTGATCAAATGTGTGCAAGTGGGAGTAGGCCTCAGTGCCTAAAGCAAACAAACTACCTCATTCCTGAGAAAAACATTCTGTCTAGTTCAGGCCAGCTATTTACACTAGGCAATCTTGTGTCATGTGTTGCAGATTTTGCAAAAGTATAAATAAAGGTTCATTTTGTTGTGCATTGAGTTAGGCTTGCCCATCAGGTAGACTAGTGACCACCTAGCCTAGCTTTTGTCTTCTCATCTATCTTTCTCATTCCTGTCTCCATGTCTCCCTGGGTAGAACTGTTCGCAGTAAGACTAGCAGATCCCTACAATCTATATTCTTATTGAAATCTCAGTTAAAATCCCAGATTTTTTGTAGTGACAAAGCTGATTGTAAAATTTATGTAGAACAGTAAACTAAGAAAATAGGAAAAATAATTTTGATAGTATGAAACAAAGTTAGAGGATATTGTACTTGAATTCAATATTTAGGAAACATTATAGTCATCAAGAAACTCCTGATGTAAAGGTAGATGCTTATCTTGATGTAAGATAGACCCTTAGCTCAGTAGCACAATATAGAGTTCAGAAATAAAGACACACAACTTTAACATTTTTCAAGTAAGATATAGAAATGGCCAACTAGCACATTAATTGTGTCTTCCCAGCATCAGTCATTAGGGAATTAAAATCAAAATTTTGATGAGATATCATTTCATGTCCACTAGGATGTAGTAAAAGACGACATACAACAAAAGTTGGCACAGATATGTAGAAATACAGCAGTTTTGGAAAATATTTATTTATAAAGTTGAACACATATTTCCCATACTACTCACCAGTTTCCATTGTATCCTTACATATTTATATAAATGAAATTATAATGTATACAGGAATGATTATGACAACTTTGTTCGTAGTTATATCAAACTGGAAACTATGCACATGCCCTTCAAGACGTACCAACTCTGCTACATTCGTTCAGTAAAAGACTAGCCAGCAACTAAACAGATGAACTACTGATATCCAGAACAATATAATAGATCTCATATATATTTTATATGATTCAAGCAAATTAATACTGTATTATCTCTTTCATAGGAAATTACAAAAAGCTAAAACTTAGTGATAGAAAAAAGTACCAGGGGTCACTAAAGAATTCAGGTGCTGGAGTAGTGTCAATTCCAAGTGGGCACAAAGGAATTTTAGAGAACTTGTGATCTGATTATCCTGTGACTTGGTTTGTGATGGTGGCCACACAAATGTATGCAGTTGTTGGAATTTTCAAAACCATACACTAAAATGATGAATTATATTCTACATAAAATATTCCTTAAATGATAAAAAATGAAAGATTGGAGCAAGATTAAGGCAGTGTTTCTTAAAAATATTTTTATTCTTCCTCATTAAAATTATGTCAATTGCTCATGACCTTTTTAAAGGTATAACTGATTCAAGGCATCTGTTACTACCTATATGTGCTCAATAAATTCTGACTGACTTGAGTATTTATTGCAAATACTCAATGAAATAGTACTATAACAGATTTTTGTCTACTTAACTCTGAACATTTTTATATCCATATTTTAATTTTTATTTTGAGATTTTTGAAATTAAAAATTTTTGTATTTCATGTTAGATTGTAAGTAGGTTCATTTCTTTTATATTTGGTTCCATTTTGAACCTTAAAAGATTATTGGTCCATCTTATATCTTTATCATATAATGACACGGTGAGATGTTTTGCTTTAAATAATAAAAATGTATGATTCAGGCTGTAAAGTGAAAAATTAATTATAAAGGAGAGAGGCTTGGAAGCAGACAGAATAGCTAGATTACAGCTTCAAATAATCTGGGGCAGAGATGTTTTCTTGGCTCAGGCTGGTAGCAGAAGGTGACATGTAATCAGTATATTTTTGAGAAAGAGCTGATAGTTTGTTTCCTGTGTAGACTGAGAACGTGAAATAACTGATCATTGTTCAAGTTTATGTCTTGAACTTCAAGAAGACTTGACATTTATTCAAATATGAAAGGAAATGAAGTTCATGTTTGCATGAGAAACGTATTTTTAAGATGATGAAATGTCTTTGACATCCAGTTGAATGTGCTCATTAATTGATTGTATATAAAATATATTTAAAAGAAATATAAGGAAAGAAATATCAGTTTTGGAGCCAGGTATATTATATATAAATATTTATTTATTTTAATGTATTTTAGCTCAGAAACTTGTTGGGAAGTAATTCCATGGGCTGATGAAGTCTGTACCTAGCTCTGGGTATGCACTGTGTATGGAGCAGAAGCATCTAGTGGAGAAAGACATCTAATATAGAATTGACAAGTTTTATTAGCTAAAATTCAGTGTATCTTTCTTCAGAAACATTATCTTTCTAAATTAAAGAGTCTGTTCTATAGAGCCCTAAAATTTGTGCCTTGAGAAAAGTTTTCCTTTTTTTTTTGTCTTTTTTTTTTGAGACACGGTCTCACTATGCAGTTCAGGCTGGCCTTAAGCTTACTTTGTAGCTCAGGCTGGTCTCGAGCTCACAACAATCCTCCTGCCTCAGCCTTCCGAGTGCTGGGATTACAGGCATGCGCCACCACGCCCGGCAAAGTTTTCTTTTAAATGAGGAGATGAACTGTATTTGCATTTAAATAAAATTTAGTAAAATAGTTTGAATTTGTTAAATAACTAATCAATCTATGAAAATAAAATCTTTTAAGAGTGTAGAATTTACATAGTTATATGAAGGAAAGGTAATATTTTAAAATAGTATAATACAGAAAAACTGAGAACAGACTAAAAGTCTTGTAATGGGAAGTTTTTATAAGATATTGCAGTCAAGCTGTAATGAAGAAATAAATCATGGAAGAAAACCAAATGAGGGACTGGTGAGATAGTTCAGCGTTCTAAAAGTGCCTGCTTAGGCAAGTTCAGGCAAGTGCTGGGACTTTGATTCAATCCCTGGCACTACATGCCATGCCAGCCCCACCTCCAGGGCAGGCTGAGCTGCCCCTGAACACACATACACACACAGAAAAAAAACAGTGAAAGAAAAGAGAAAAATTTCTGATGGGAGAACTTCAGGGGGAGGGGAGGGATACGTGGAAAAAGGAATGAAGATGTGTTATATACATGTGCCAACTGCCCATGATGAATGTAATCATTATGTACTGCAAACATATGCCAGTTATACAAGGTCAGGTCTACCTTTGTTACTAAATTTTGTCAGTAGTTTGCCACACATTTTCAAAATCAGAGGCAGTTATCCAGAAATTATGCTGTCCAATTCTGTAAGTCTTTTAAATAATTTAATATTTAAGTTAGCAGAGCTAGTATTTTGAAAAAATTCTAAAACAAATCTTGCTACTGTTTTCAGGCTAATTTTTAACCTTAATAAATAAACATTTTGCTTTATCAAAATTGTATTGAGTGCCTTCTGTGGACTTGGTATTATTAGGTGCTTAGAGTATGTAAGTAAAGACACAGAATTTTGTGCTTGTAAAATTTCTATTCATGCTTTTTAAAAACTAGCTGATTGCTGTACACTTAGTATATATTTGCTTATACATGACTTTAAATGATTGTATTGGGTATCTATTATACTCAGTGTTTGAAGGAAAACTCTTTAATACAGAACACATAATTTAGAGGATTATTTTATAATATTTACCCAAGTCAAATGCAAAAGAATGGTAGATCTCCCCACACAATAGAGACCCAAAAAATCCATATGAGGGCTTGGATTCCACAGCAATATGTATGAGTCCTGCTGAAGACATAGAGCCAATAGAGGCCCCCCCCCCCAACCCCGTGAGTCCAACTGGAAGCCGAGAGCCCACTACAGTGTCTCATGCTGCTCCATCTCAAGGACCTGTGCTAGGAAGGCTAAAGGTCCGTGATGGAAGCTAGAAAGTATGCACCAGCGAGATGAAAGATGTGTGTCAGCAAGCTGAGGAATCTGCCCTGGGACCAGGAAGTAGCAGTCTTAAGTAAAGATCAGAGCTCCCCTGAAGAGAACCACTGCCATCCTGAGTGACAGATCCATAGCTCCTCAGATGATTATTCACATCAGGAAAACAAGCATGCAAGCTTCTCCAGAAGAATCAACAACTGGCATCCCCTCTTCTCTTTCAGTTATTTTTTTATGCTGTTGGCAACAATCCTCAAGTGGATCTTCCAAAACCATGCTGATCCAGTTCACAGGTTTTACCCAGTTATCAGTCCACCCATCCAGTCAACTCGATAACTAGGAACATATAATTGTCTTACATAAGCCATAGTTTCCAGTGGCAGGTTTGTGAAAAGTTACAATGTCTTGAGCTCTTCATATTTACATTAATATTGCACTCTTTCCCATATCAAAAGCAAAATATTTAAAGGGCGATTGAAATTCAAGGTTTAAACCATAAGACTTTGGCTAATTAACCTGATTGTAAACACATCTAAATGCTACATTAGAATCGTATTTAAAAAGCCATTATGACCATAATCCTTGCTTCCCATTAACTTTTTTTTTTGGAGGGGTACTGGGAATGGAACTCAGTATCTTGTGCTTGCCAGGTAGGCACTATGCCACTGAGCTATACCCCTGGTCCCTCATTAACTTCTAATAGGGCATGACAAGGGTAAAAAACAGGGATCTCCTGCAGTTTAGGTATACTCTTCCCCTCAGGTGAAAGACTTCAGTTCATTTTTTTCATTGTAATGTTCTCAACAACCACATTCTCCTCTGTTACAGCCTTGCAATCCATAATTCCACTGGAGTCTCTCCCCTCTGGTCAGATGCTTCAAATCACATTGTTGGCGCTTTACTCTTAATTTCAAACATAGATCTGTCCAAAAGCTCTCAATAGTAACCATACTATCATCCCAACAGTAGACTACATTGAAATTGTTTTGCCATCCAACCACTATCTGTAAACAATCAAAATGCAGAGCAGCTTCCTGCCAAAGCACAAAGTATACCACTTGTGATCCAGAATCCAGTGACTCCTCAATAGAAGCCTTCTGAACTTTATCCTCACCGGAAGCATTTTTATCAGTAGTAATTTTTTCGGGCTCTGACCAAAGTCTCCCATATAGTTTACAGCATTAAATGCTTTCCCAATTAATTCCCAAGGTCTCAAACCCATGGCCAGGCAGTGTCATAGCAATAATTGTACTGTCCTGTACCAGTTTTGTTGTATCAAAATTTGCAAGGGAAAAAGTATAATATAAGACACATAATTTATAGAATTATTTTCTAGTCACCCCAAAAGTCGAATGCAAAAAGTGGGGGAGATCTGCCCACATAATATAGACCCAAGGGGGTCTGGATCCATGAGGGCCTGGATCCTATGGCAATTTCCTCCATGAATTTAGCTGAAGACCAAGAGCCCATGACTGTCTTGTGTGAGTCCAGCTGGAGGTGTAGGACCCACAACAATGTCTCATGCACATCTGCATCTAGGATCTGCCCTGGGAAGGCCCAGAGGTCAGAGGTGGAAGGAAAGTCTGTGCCAGCAGGATGAAGGATCTATGTCAGCAGACTGAAAGATCTGTGCTGGAGCCAGTAAGTGAGAAGAAGGTAAGGAGCAGAGCTCCCCCATAAGAGTGACAGTGAGTTTCTCCATTCATATCAGCTGAGTTCATATCAAGAAAGCTAGTGTAACAAGTTTCTCCAGGAAAATCAATAGCCTTCACCCTCTTCCCCCCATTGGAGTGAGGAAATGATGCTCAGAGAACCAGAGTACCCCCTAAGTGAACTTCAGCAATCTTCAGTAACCTCAAGGTCCCAAGTTGCTCTGACAATGAGAACAGCTGAATGAAAGCCAGCGTGACAAGCTTCTCCAAAAGAATCAACAGCTCCTACCCTCTTCCCCTGAAGTTCTCTTTTTATGCTCTTGACAGCAATCCTCGGGTGGGCCCTCTACACCCAGCACCATGCTGATTCAAGTTAGCTGAGTGTTACAAGTTGACCACTAATTATCCACCACCATATCTGTTTTGTTTCTAGCATGGGGTTTAACACATATCCTAACTAGTTGCCTACTTTGCAGTTCCTGATCCCTATAGTTAGTTTTTTGTCAAAGCAATGGCCATGTGTACTTATGTGTTTAATAAAATATTGGAAGCAAAGGATTATTTTAATAAATTACTTTTATCTGTGTCTTCCCTTCTCATGGATGTATACTTGTAGCATTTGGTTTAATATGAATTATAATCTCTGAAGTAATCCAGTATTGTATGCCATGTAATTGATACATTGTTTCAGGGTAGTCAATAAACTATGAGTGTTTAACAGTGATCCAGTTTTTAAATTTTTAAAATTTTTTAAATATTTGGAGGGAATAATGATTATATTCTTTTGGGGAGTTGTTTCATGTATCTTAATTCTTTTTAGACACCCACTCTATTCCCTTTGCATTTGCAAGTGATCTGTCTTCCTGTTTCCTACTTTATTTTACTCTTTATATAACCTTTTTTTTTGTGGGGGGAGCTGGGGATTGAACTCAAGCCTTTGTGCTTGCACTTATTCCACTGAGCCATCTCCCCTGCCCCTTGGGTTTTTTGATACAAAGGAAATCATGCCACCTT
>PVKA01009956.1:0-66078 GCA_004027165.1 Ctenomys sociabilis
GACCTAGAATAGCAAAGGCAATCTTGGCCAATCAAGACAAGGCAGGAGGCATCACAATTCCTGATTTGAAATTATACTACAAAGCCACTATGATAAAATCAACATGGTATTGGCAACAAAATAGACCTGAGGATCAGTGGAATAGATTAGGATATGCAGAGGCATCTACGAAAACACTCAGCCATCTTATCTTTGACAACGGGGCTACACAAGCTCACTGGGAGAAAGATAGCCTCTTTGACAAATGGTGCTGGAAAACATGGCTTTCTACATGCCGAAAACTAAAACTTGACCCAGCTCTATCACCATGCACTAAGTTAAAGTCACAATGGATTAAAGATCTAAACGTTAAAACAGAAACACTTGATCTCCTGGAAGAGAAAGTAGGAGGAACTCTTGAAGACATAGGGGTAGGTAAAGAGTTCATGAACAAACATATATTCACACGGGAAGCACTTGAAAGATTCAACAAATGGGATCAACTTTTCTTAAAGAGCTTCTGCATGTCAAAAGAAATTGTCAACAGAGTGAAAAGACAACCCACAAACTTTGAAAAAATCCTAACTAATAAGCAGTCAGACAGAGGTCTACTGATGCAATATTAATATTGATTATGTAAGTTAATGTTTCTTTCTTTCATAATGTTACTTCTTTGGATTATTCCCCTTTTACCATATATTAGCATATTTCTAGTTATTTTTAACTGCATAGCACATGGGCTATCCCTAAATTCTGGCATCATTCCAAATGAAGACATCAATATCAAGGACTTGGCTGGGATAAGAAACTATGAAGTAGATGAACCACACTGTGGTTTCTAGCTAGATGTCCTCCACCCAAGCCTCGTGTGGTCATAGTGAAGTCTTTCAGAGTTTTTGACTGGTTGATGGCCCAATGCTGGGATTGTGGGTGTGGGTGGGTGCTGCACCCAACTGGGGTGGGCAGCCTGCATGCACTGTAAGGGAGGGAAAGAGCCTTCCTCCCTGCTGATCCTCCCTTTTCGCTCTTATTGCATTGGTTGTTTTCCAGCAGTCATGAACGGCTGCCCTGTGCCATATGCCACTCTGCCTTGGAACCAGCCGAATATGAACTGAAACTACAAACTGTGAGCAAAACAAATCTTTCCTTCCTTAATCTTGAGTATCAGGTATTTTGTCTCAGCAATGGGAAGGGTAACCCAGACAAACTCAAAACCCAAGAAAATAGAAAGTTGACCAAGTGGGTTGGTGGTGTTGGGCAATAGAATAATTGAATAAGAAGAATTTACTGGAAGGAAATTGAAAAAAAGGGGGAGTATACAATATTGTACAGTATTTTTAGTCATCTACTATGACTTTCAGCTGGGTAAGAAAGTTAGAGTCAGACACACAACTGAGGTATGCAGAGAAAGGCATTCAGCCTGGGGCTGAGGCTGTAGCTCAGTGGCACAAGACCTGCCTGGCAAGTGCAAGGTCCTGAGTTTGATCCCGGCTACCAAAAAAAGAAAACCTAAAACAAGAAGGCCAAGTATTTTAAGAATAGTCACTCATTTATAGGACCAGAATTTTTTTTTTTAATTTAAAGTCATCCATGAATATATTCAGGTATGCTTATCTTATCAAAAATAGTTTCCTGAACATAAAACCAAGGTATAAATTTCAAGCTTTTTCTCCTTTAACTTTTTATTTATTTATTTTTTTTAATTTGGGGCTGGGTAAACAACTCCGTGGCATAAGTGTCTGACCAAACCCAAGTCTTGTCCTTGATGTGGCAAAAAAAAAAAAGAATCCTGCTTGGGCTGGCAGGATAGCTCAGCAGACTAAATGTCTTCATAGGCAAGCTCAGGATCCAGAGTTCAATTCCCAGTCCAGCACGCCAGGAAGGCCCTACTCCCAGGGCACACTGAGCCTTGACCAAGCCTGGGTGTAGTCACACATGTCTGTAATCCCTATGCTAGGGAGGCTGAAAACAGGATCACCACAGGTCCTATCTGCATAGGGAAACCCTGTACCAAATACATAAAAAGGAAAAACATTAGTATGTAAAGAGAATACAAAATAGTAAACAAAAATCAAACAAAAAAAAATCATTAGAAATGATATAGATCTTCACCAAACAAAAGAATAGATATTTGACAATCTTTGCTTTATTGCATAATGTTGTCTTCAGATTAGTTGTTCAGATTACCAGACATGGATACAACTACAAACCATACTCACAAGAGAAATAAATCAGACCTGCCGGTGCAAATATCCTCCTGCCTCACTAGTGCAAGAACTTGAAAGAGTAAATAAAATTTGGTGATGCTTAAAGATGATGCTAAAATCTGATGATACTTAAATAGTTGATGCTTAAATTTTTTCATCACTAACTTTTTTCTGCACTTCTACAAAGAAACAGATAAGTTAAGTTATTACTCAGGTTGTAAAAGTATGATTGTTTCGGGGTAATCACATCTAAAGATAATAGTAAAAAAGTTTCTGAAGATTTTACCTCTGAGGAATCCTTTTAAATTTCATTTGTCCAACTCAGAAATAAAATAGATTCTTGTTTATTTAAATACTATTTCTGAAGGCATAATGGGTTTAGTTACTTTCAATGAATGGTATAGTTGAATTTTTATTAAGTTTCTCTCTGTTATTAATTAGTGCTTATGGAATTCAAAAATGAGATTTTGATATAATCGGCAACTGGGAATAATTGCTTCTATAGAAAAAAGAAGCCCAGAATGTCATTAGTATGGAGTTGTAGATAATCTCAAACAAAACATTAAAAAGCAATGAGAAATTACTGAATAAAATATAAAATTAAATATGCAGATGAATATTGATTCAAAAGTTTGGTGTACACACAAGAAGAAAAATTTTTCAGTAAAATAGCATTAATCAATGTTATTTTCTTGTTTTACTGGAAAACACAAATATCACATATTGGATGCTAATGCAGGCAAAACTAGAATAAATTAATCATTTTAGAAAGGACACTTTACACATCTAAAATTTGAGTTTCCAATATGAATTAATTAATAGACATAATTTTATGTATATCTGTGAGAAATGAACAAGCAAATAAACTCTTTACATCTGACTATATTATATCACAAATGTTGAAACTAAACAGTATCTATTTTAATGTTTTAAGACAACACAGAAAACTTGTACATACTTTATGGTGCTACATGCTATATGTATATACTGTGTACTGATCAAACTAGGGAAAATATATCTAGCTCCTCATTTATCTATTTGAATGATGAAAACATCAAAAATCCTTTATTGGAAGCTTTAAAAAAAACTTTTTATACATTTGGTAGAGGTCCTCACTGTGTAGGGCACACTAGCAGTGATCCTCCTGTTTCAGCCTCCCAGGCACTGGGAATGCAGGCACACCACACTTGGTCTCTGGGGATAGCTGGCCTGCCAGGGTGGGGCCAGCATGGCATGTGGTGCTGGGGATCGAACCTGGGTCCATGTGCCTGCCTAGGCAGGCACTTAGACCGCTGAGCTATCTATATGGCCCAGAAGCTTGGTAGTGATGTACGTATGTTAGTATCTGCGGTCACCATTTATTAAGTTATGTTAATTCTCTGTTTCTTTGATGAACTATTTCCTGGTCACATTTACAGGAAGTCAGTGAACTATAAACTATAATTGAAGTGTATAAGTGCATTTGAAATATTTATATAATTAAATTTTAATTCAAGTACTATCAAATGATCACACCACTCCTTACTTTTACATAAAATAAAGCATAAATCCAAATCCTAAAAGTAACAAAATCAAAGCTTTCATAATTAATAAGCAACAATTATGTTTAGAAAGCTTACATTGTTTTAAGTCATTCAAACAGAATCCATTATTTCCACTCAGAAGAGACACTGAATTTCAAGGAATGTGTACATTTCTACTTAAGGTCTTAAAAGATCTGAAAATTTAACAAACTATTATAGCAATCATGATTTACTATTTTACAATGAAACTCCCATGGGGAGATAAATAATGAAGGAGAGAACCCAAAAGGTTATTGTAGGAAACAAGGAGGGATAAAGCCTTCTCAGTGGTTCATAGAATCAGTTCCTAGGTCTCATTATGATCTTAAATGGCCACAGTTGGTGTGGCACAGGTGGCGTGGCACAGGTGGCATGGCACAGGTGGCGTAGCACAGGTGGCGTGGCACAGGTGGCGTGGCACAGGTGACATGGCACAGGTGGCATAGCACAGGTGGTGTGGCACAGGTGGCATGGCACAGGTGGCGTAGCACAGGTGGCGTGGCACAGGTGGCGTGGCACAGGTGGCCTCCACATGGAGCTACTGAGTCTTCCTAAGTTCTTAGAATGAGCTGAGAGTCAACAAAAGCTTTTTCTAATACTAAGCAAGCTGTTTAAAAGCAAAAATTATTTTGGAGTGAGTGTACTAAATGGTGATTTTCAAGAGGGATTCATATTTGAATTTATCTCAAACATTCATTTATCCATTAAAAATACTGAGTTGCTTCTGAGATAACTTATGCTTGCAGCAGATAGCAGGTATTCTGTGTAATTATATTATCTAACTAAAAGGTTTTGAGTAAGCAAAATCTCTATTTTATAGATAAAGAATATAGCATCTATCAAAAGAAAATTAATCTTTCCCTATATTGGAGATTTAGCTGGCATCCTTCTCAGCCAATTCCAATGGCCATTCGCACTATTTTTCCAAGGTGTTATGTGACTTCTCATTTCCAAAAATTATTTTAATTTTTTGAAAATTTTAATTAGCATTTTAGTGAAATACAAAAATTATTTTAATTTAAACGTAATTCCATAGTTCTTTTAAGAACTATTCTTGATAACATAGACAATGAGGATCTAAGATATTACCATTTATCAAAACATCAGTAGAAGCTAAGAAGAAAGAAATGTAGCAATCAAAATGCTTCCCTTTCTTTAAAATTTACATTGCCTCAAAAAGTGTGAAGTAGTTAGAAACTTGTATTTTGTTTGTTTGGTTTTTTTTGTATTTTAGGGAAGGTTCCACAGGGTGTTCACTACTAGACTGGACTAATAGTGATTCTCCTATTTAGAGCCTCCCAAGCGCTGGGGTTACAAGCAAGCACCATCATGCCCAATCTCAATTGCCCTCTCAGCACATCCTGGGGATGGGGCCAACACAGCAAGCAAGGGGACTGAAACCAGCCACTGCTCCTGTTTGCAGGCACTTTAATCCGCTGGCTAGTTGGCCAGCTCTTGGCAACTGTTAAAGTGGCTCACTTTATATCTCAATGCAATTTTGTTTCTAACACACACACATACACACACACACACAACTTTATTCTCCATTAATTCTGGATTTCTCTTGGTTTTGATTTTGATTTTTTTTTAGATTTTTTAACTAATTTTACTGAGGAAGAAATAGCAATGAGACAGTTTCAAAACAGGTTAGTAGGACAGTTGCAATAATTAATACATTGCACATTGTTGACTTCGTAGTAGTTATTCACAGTATAAGATGCAGATATGATATCTTGACTAAACACTAGTAGTACAAATCTTTCTTCTCACTGAGTTAACAGAAAGTAGCTGTATATCTATGCTAACTATTTATAGCAGCACAATTCGTGATGGCTAATTCTTGGAAGCAACCAAAATACCCGTCACCTAAGGAATGGTTGGTTTTCATTTTGAAATATGGTGGTGCTATGTTATTCAACCTGGCCTTGAATGCATATGGAGTGCAGGCTGGTCTCTAACTCACAGCAATCCTCCTGCATCAGCCTTCAAATGCTGCGGTTACAGGCCTGGGCCACCACACTCAACTACCATTAATGCTGTAGTATTATACCTTATGAGCTGAATTTTTTAAGTTTGTGAATCATGTAACTCCATTAATGTTTTCTGAATGTCTGTGCTATGCTCGGCATAATTCTATCTGTGGATACATAGCAAAAAACATTCATGATCAGAAACTAAATTCTCTAAGAAAGTCAATGCATCAAAAATTTCACATAGTGATTGTATATGTATTATTTAGACTCTAGTAGCTGAAATGGAAATCAAACAGGATAGTTTTCAAAAGAATTAAGGATTCATCTCAGCACTGGACAATGTCACATAATTGATTAGGATACAGCTGGAATTTAATATTGTTTATAGGATCATTTCCTAGCCGAGAAGGGTGCCATCTCCTCTGTGTCACCTTCCTTAGAAGGCTTGTTACCCATGGCAATAGAGAAGGATGGTGACATCCTAAATCGTATTTGTAAGTTCTCTTTGTACTGCTTTGTAAGACAAAGAATGAAAGGCATTTTTTCTTTGAGCACCATAAATCCTGGAGCTCTGATTGGTCCTGCTACAAACCATCTGTCATCCAGTCATTTGCAAAAGAGAAAAAGTACTTAACTGACAAGGAAGGGGTTCTCTGCCTGCTGCCATGGAGGGAGCAGAGGGAAAAAAAAAGAGTTTGAACTGTGCCCTTCACCTGCAGCAAATAAATTCACCATATGACAAAAGTTGCACCCTTGCAAATAGAAAAGCCTCTCTCCAGGCACGGAAGAGTAGTTGTATTGTGTAGTAATTTGAGTACATTTAAGATGTGGGAATTGGCTTTTTACATAAAGATTTAAGAATACAGTTCAGTTTTTCTCACCAGATGATATGTGAGTGCTACTGCAACTATTTATTCCCTAGGTTTAATTATTGAGCAGTTCTGCAAAAATAGTAACTCAAATTATTACTGATGTTGCTAATAAGAAATGAAAAACTTGGTAACTAGAATAAATAGTACTAATGTCAGGAGTGGCATAAAATACCTTCATTTTTGAAATAATCACTAAGGAATAGGAGCAACATGAGGAAAAGGTGGCAACTTTTAATATCTCCAAGAGCAATTAAGTTGTAGGTTTCATTCTAGGCAAATTAATTACATTATCTCAAAAATTTCAGACAATTACCCCCAGAAACTATACACTTTCTCTTTAGTTTGCAAGCAACAATAACAACACAATTTGGGCCCAATGAGATAAAATAACTGGACAAAGACAATGAATAAAACTCAGTATATCAATAAAACTCTAAGTTTTGTTTTTCATCAATGAAGGAAAGTAAATTTAATAGCTTAAATGAGTTGGATGGAAGATGGGGAAAAGGGAGGTAAAGAGAAAGAAAGCAAGAGAGGAAAGAGAGAGAAAAGAGGGATTCCTACTCCAGAATTCATCCTGTGACAACTTGATCTCTCTGTTGACTATTTAACTGTTGATTTTATTCCTCCATCTAATCTGGCTTTTCTTATTTCCTTACAAGTGCTACTCCTAAGCTTATGCTTCAATATACCTTCTGTGGCACAACCTCTGTCTCAGATTCCCTTTCTTTCTTTCTTTCATTCTTGCCTACTTGCCTGTCAATTTTCTCTTTCTTTCTTTCTCTCTTTCTTTCTCTCTTTCTTTCTCTCTCTCTTTCTTTCTTTCTTTCTTTCTTTCTTTCTTTCTTTCTTTCTTTCTTTCTTTCTTTCTTTCTTCTTTCTTTCTTCTTTCAAAAATATATTTGGTACAGGGTCTCACTACACAGCTCAGACTTGTAGTGGTCCTCCTGCTTTCTGCCTTCCCAGCGCTGGGATTACAAGCATGCACCACCATGCCCAGCTGAGGAGGCTGGCCCAGCGTGCCCAGAGATGGGGCCTGCACAGCCTGTGGTTCATTTCTTAAGCAACCCAGCTATGACAGTTGTTGCCAAATAATTCTATGATGGATTACCAGAAGGAGCATAAACTTGAAGCACTGCGGCGTGGCTCGCAGAGAGAACCAATTATTGATGGATGGTATTAGCACCTGGAGAGAGTTAGGAGAGAAATTGTTAAATCTCTCAGTTCTCACTTATGCACAGCAGCAAATACAGGAAACAAAAGGAAAAGTACAGGCAGATGCAACCTCTCAGGCTTTTGAGAGATCAGAGGTAAGTTATAAGAATTATGAAATTTTGTGGCTTTATCCTGTACAATGAATGCCTTGGATAAATACCACGAAAGCCTGAAGTAGCCTAATCATCCTTTTAACAGTGACTACAAGTACAAAGAAAGGAAAGGTGGCATTGTACAAATAGACTATCATGTCTAGCATCCAGAGGCAGGAGAGTCTGAAGAGCAAGATGAGAGCTGACAAAAACCATAGCAGAGTTCCTGAGGATGAAACATCCTCAGCATCTGCGAGTCTGATACATCAGAACTGTACGTTAAACGAGTCCCAGGGTTGGAAGGCAGTGGGACCCACAGACATGTGATGGGGCACCTTGTTTGATAAGTTCAAAGTTTTTGAAATACCAGCCACCCAGACACATGGACCTGTGGAATTGTTTTTTTCTCTAGACTAAGTGTATGCGTTTCTTCCAGATTTGCTTGAAGATAACAGGATTCTACTTTGCTAGACAAATGAGCCTTGTTAGGATACCTTTCAACTCATGGACATCAAATTCATCACTGGAATTAAGTCATCTTCTGAGGAATTACTGAGTCTTCTAAGAGAGGCAATAAACCCTGTCACAAAGTCTCCAGGCCCTAATCAAAACACACCAAGGTGCATAACACAAAATCAACTTGTGAATTTGCTGGATAATGAAGGTCAATTTTACAATCACCAAATTCAATCTATGTTGCTTCCACTCTTTTGTAAAGGAAGACATTCCAAAAATATTATCCCCAAAGCAGCTGATTTTTGAATGAATTACTAAAAATGATCAAGGCAATATAGAACAGTATCTTCCTAGCCAGTGGCATCTTTTCTTCCCCTCCCAGTGTAGTCATTTACATAATGACTACTAATCAATTCAAGATGGCCTTGAGCTAAACTTAGAGTAAGTGATTGCTTCCAGGGAACTGGTATTTGGCAATCAGGGTCCATGTGAAAACTCAAGTTTTAGTTAGGATAAGCTACATAAAAATTTCATATAACAGGAGTAAAAACTTTGGTTTTAAAGGCCACACTTGATAAAAATTCATAACACCTCACGTACTCATAAATTTTAGAGCCTACTAAGGAGTTTCAGATTTATAGACATAAAAAGTGCTCAGTTGTATTCATAGATTTATAGCTTCTCATATGCCATCGTTGTTGACTTCATGATGACTCCTAATATTGTCTTGGATGGGAAAAGATATTTGAAAGAGCATAATCATTTTTAAATAATTGCATTCAATTTTAGGGATACTGTGAGTTCCAGTAAGAACAGTATTATAACCCTTCCAAATCATCTATGGTAATCATATTGTAATTGTAACACAAGGTGAATAGCTTTTATTCTAATAGGCAAAGGACTACATGTTAATGAGCATCACATAAATGTGCCTGATGAGCTCACATTTTCTGAATGGAATAATATCTTTGGATAGTTCTTCCAGTAACCTTTCCGTGTGGAAAGTTTAGGCAAGTTATAGAAAAGGAGCCAACACTGATGAAAGAAAGAAAAAAGTCTCATTTAAACTGATGCGTCTACATGAAGAAAGACAACTTTCTACATGGTGGGCAGAGTACCTCTTTCTCTTGCCCTGGCATCACTAATTAATCACGGTTTTCTTTCCTTTAAGGTTCAGCTTCAGAATCATCTCAATACAGCATATCAGCCAGATGGGCTTTGTGGCAAAAAAAATACCATATTTCCTTTGTGGATACATGCAGTTCACCACCTTGTGAGCACTAAGATCACTGAACAGCACATTTCCTAGAACACACTCCATCAGTAGGCACTGACAACTGAACCTTTAGTGGACAGAAGTCATGCTGCCACCTTGAGTTTATTCACCCAGACTCTGAGGAAGCCTGGCAACCAAATCTGCATCCCAGAGCCCAGGGTTAGTTTCCGGGAATAGTAACCCATCTACAGAGTATAGTCAATTAATAGAAACAACAAAAACCCGAAGATATTATTCAAAATTAAGCTGAGGGGAGAGATAATTGCTTACAAATTAAGCTTAAAAGCACTGTTCTATCAGGTACTGAGGAAATCCAGAAGAAGATAGTGGATGAATATTTTTTGAAGTATCAAATAAAATTTTTTTCAATATAAAGGACCATCTATTGATGATGACATATTTATAAAAGTATTCAAAGCTAAAATGTAACATAAAATATGGGACTTCTTGTGAGAAGTAAAGGAATTGATCAAAGTGAATCTCCAAAAGAAAATTAATCTGAAGTGAAGGTAAGGAATTGTAGAAGGATGATATCATAGTATTTTGTTTTGCAAGGGGGAAGAATGCACTACAGGACACATTTTTTATTTTATTTTATTTTATTTTTGCCTTTGGTACAAGATCTCACTAAGCAGCTTGGACTCCTAATGATCCTCCTGTTTACAGCCTCCCTAGTGCTGAGATTACAGCCCTGAACCACCATGTCCAGACTTACAGGACACATTTAATAAGATTATTTTATAATGAATCACCAAAAGAATCATATATAGAAAGTGTAGAAAATCTATCCACACACTAAAGACCAAAGAATCCAGCTGAGGGCCGGGATCCATTACAGTGTCCTGTTTGAGACCAGCTGACAACCTAGAGCCCTTGACAATGCCTTCCACAAGTCCAACTGGAGGCCTAGAGCCCACAATGATCTCTTATGCAGGCCCAATTCACAGACCCATTCTGGGAAGGCCCCATGGTCAGTGGTGGTAGCTAGAAAGTTTGTTCCAGCAAAAGAAAGGAAATGTGCTAGCAGCTGAGGGATCTGTGCTGGAGCTGGAAATAAACTCAGGACAAGAACCAGAGCTCCCCCAGAAAGTACCATAGCCGTCCTCAGCAACAGTGAGGTCCTGAGCGCTTCCAAGGATGAGGAAAGTGGAGTTCCCATCAGGAAAGCCAGGGATAAGGGTCTAGCTCAGCCATAGAATGCTTTCCTAGCAAGCTGGAAGCCCCAGATTCAGTCCTTAGAACCAGAAACAGATCCCATTAGAACAGCCTAAGCAACAGCCTTCTCCAGGAGACTGAGCAGTGTGCTGTCTTCACCTGTTTAGCCAGGAAGTCATGCTTTGTTGCTGGGGACAGCTGTGGTACTTTTGGGGGAGCTCTGGTTCTTGTCCTGAGTGTTTCTCTTTAGTTCCATCACAGATCCCTCAGTGTGAGACCACGTCCTTCATTGTGTTGAGCTCTCCAAAACAAATCCAACTTTCTCAGCAACAACACGCCCCTGAGCTTCTCCTCTGACAAGAATAACCGAATTCCCCCAGGAAAGCCCACATGACATGGTTGCCCAGCAGAATAGCCCAAGAGAACCAAGAGCTCAATCCTGAGGACTACAAACACAAACACGAAAGTGTAAACCTGCCTTCGTGTCTGCTTCCATTACAAGGAAAACTTAAATGTGAAAACAGAAATAGTAGAGAAGTTAAATAGGTAGAGTTCTAATATTCTCACAGATCACCACTAAGATTAAGCTACCAATTAATAACAGCAAGTTTTATTAGTTGTATGACAAACAGGATGACACATAAAGGAGAAGCAGTTAGGAAACTCCAACTGCATTTTATTAGCCCTGAGATAATAAAAAAGTTTTATGTGAGACCAGAAAGAAGAAAATCTTCTAAGTGCAAACCAAATCAAAATTATAAAAGGCAAATAAATAGGCAATTATAACTATAAATCTATTAAGCTAAAGGTGAACACAATTTTTGAAAGGAAGATCAGAAAGTACATATTCTAGATTATATGTGTTTTTCTCATGATTCTTGACTGATATCAATGCAGTATGAAACAAAAAAAAAAAAATACAGAAGTGAGGGACATAGCTCTGCTCCTCCATAATTTAAAAAAATAAAAACAAAGTAATTTTTGGGTTGCATGTCAAATTTTGTCGAGCTCTGTTCACAACCACAATTAGAAGACAAATATAGAATTTTAGTTTAAAAATTCCAATTCTACAATATTCATAAGAGAGCAATTATAAGCAGAAGGAAATGAGAAAGTAAACAGACAGAGGCCCAGGGAGATGTCTCAGTAGAATAAATGCTTCCCAGGCATGGGCAAGGGCCTGAGTTCAAACAAAAAACAAAAAAAACAACCACAAAAACCCCATAAAAACAAATGATGTAAACAGATAGAAAAGATATTCAGACACAAGATATAGAAACTGTGGGACTGGCCTAATAGCTCAGCATACTAAAGTGCCTGCTTAGGCAGAGCACAGTCCTTCGATCCCCTGTGAGCTGTGCCGGCCCACCCAGGAGCTCCCTGAGACAGCAATTGAGACAGCCATTGAGACTGGATGTGGTGGGGCATGCCACTTGGGAGGCTGAAAGCAGGAGAATCACTAAGAGTTTGATCTATACAGCAAGAACCTGTAGACCCTGTAGACCTTATCCTAAATACAGAAAAAGAAAAAAGGAAAGAAAGAAAAGAAAAGAAATTGTTACATTATTACTAGCATGAAATAAAGAAATTTCTCTATTAGTGTCAAATGAAGATTTTTATGTCCAACAATGTTAAAGAAAACAGGATAATATTCTACATTAGAATACTATCCAGAGCTTCCGGTTACCCTGTGTCGGTGGGACCTGTCCGGTTCAAACACAGACACTCTGTGTGAGTAAGAACCCTTTCCAAGCCCTTGCTGCCCCACCCACCCAGCCAGTGAGTGAGAATTTCTGCCTCCCTCTTCAGACTCTCAGATGCAGCCTTAGCCCAGGCCCGGGGGTGTGTGGAAGAGCTTCCCCTCTCCCCTACATCCCACTGTCCCCTTCAGATGCAGCTCAGGCCTGGCATCTGCAGCTGCAGTCTCTGCAGAGAGAGAAGGGGAGAGAACCACCCAGCTAGGCCAGGAGCAGAATATCTTGCCAGAGGGGCACAGCAGCTTCACTCCCAATGGTTGCAGCAGGAAGGAGCTGAGCACAGCAGCCAGACCCCAGCCAGGCACAATTGGATAAATTCAAACTTGTAGATCTGCACCTGAATTTCAGTAGGAGCTAAGGTGATAACTACAGAAAAGCTCCACAATAAAGGTGAGAAGACAGTGTTATACAAAATGACAATAAGAAGGAGCAAAATGCAATTTAGACCCCAAGTCTGCCTTTAACCAGTACAGAGGACACTAGCATAGAACAGATTGGGAATCTGGGAATCGCACAGCTGAAATCAGTGAATCAATAGTGTCTGAAATAAAGAAAAAACTGCATAAAGGTACAGAGGAACTCAGATTGGAAATAAAAAAAAAGAAATCTCTGAATTCATAACATCTGAAGTAAAGAATCAAATGCAAAAAAAGATGGAGGAAACCTAATACCCACCTAGAGCAAGTGTAGAGGATACTAACTCAGCTGAAACATATGAATTAATAGCGTCAGAAGTAAATAAGCAATAGCAGAAAGGTATAGAGAAACTCAGAGCAGAATTAATTTCTGAAATAAAAAAAAAAAAGAAAACTCTAAATTCATAGCATCTGAAGTAAAGAATCAGATACAGAAACATAAACAGGAAACCCAATCGGAAGAAACTGCACTAAAAGAATGCTTCTAAAGAAGACATTAATAAAAGAAATAGAGGAGTTTAGAAGAACAACAAATTCCTTGAATGAACAATATAGGAAAGAAATAGATCACATGAAGCAAAGTCAAAGAGATACAGATGAACATAAAATCTCAATCACAAACTTAGAAAACCATTTGAGTGAAAGTGAAGACAAAGTATCAGATCTTGAAGATGCTGGTGTAGCTAGTGAAAACATAAGAAAAGATCTCTTAAAAATGACTACGATGCAAGAAAGAACAATTCATCACCCTCAAGAAGATGCAAAGATGAACAATGTGAGACTAATAGGTATCAGTGAGAAAGAAGGAGTCAATGCAAATGACATTAAAAAATAAGGGCAGAAATAATAGCAGAAAACTTCCCAAATGTGAGGAAACAATCTGACATTTAGGTAACTGAAGCATACAGAACACCAAGAAACCTCAACCCAATTAAAAATATACCGAGACATATAATAGTCAATATCCCAGAAATCCAGCACAAGAAAAGTACACTGAAAGCTGCTAGAAAAAAAGAAGCAAATCACATTCAAAGGAAAACCCATGCAAATTACAACCGACTTCTCTTCACAAAACATGAAGACAAGGAGAGCATGGAGCAGAGTATTTCAAGTCCTCTATGAAAACAAATTCCAGCCCAGACTACTATAACCTGCAAAATTATCTTTCAAGTTTGATGGCGAAGCGAAATACTTTTATGACAAAGAAAGTATTCTAGAGAGGAACCAAAATGATCAGAACTCCACAAATGATAAGAGAAGCAACCAACTAAATAGGGCAAACAAACACAGGAGAAAAAGGAGTAAACAACAGTAGGTAAATAACATGTCAAGCATAAATCAGTACATCTCAATTACAACCATCAATGTAAATGGACTCAATTCACCAAGTAAGAGAAATAGTCTGGCACAGTGGATTAGGAAACAAAATCCAACAATATGCTGTATGCAAGAAACACAGTTAACTCATAAAGAAATTCATATCCTGAAAGTCAAAAGATGTAAAACAGTACTACATGCCCCAGCACCTCAGAAAAAAGCAGGGGTAGCAATCCTGTTTTCACACAGTCTCAACTTCAAACCAAGAATGACCAAGCAAAGTAAAGAAGTCCACTGCATACTGGTTAGGGGAAAAATTCAAGAGGAAGACGTAACACTCATAAATATGGATGCACCAAACACAGGAGAACACAACTATATGAAACAAATCTTAGTGGACATGAAAAACCTAATATCCAAGACCACAAACTTAACAAGAGGCCTTAACACTCCCTTATCTCAAAAAGATAAGTCAACCAGACAAAAAATTAGCAAACAAGTAGCAGAACTAAACAACAACTAGAAACTAGTGGAGATATACAGAGTGTTCCACCCAACCACAGCTGAATTCACATTTTTTCCAGGTGCACATGAGTCTTTTTCAAAAATAGAACACATATTGGTCCACAGGTCATGGAAAACAGAAATTATCCCATGCATATTATCTGAACACAGTGCAATGAAACATGAAATAAATGACAAAAGAAACCAGAAAAAAACCCTAACTACATGGAAATTAAATAACAGTCAGCTTAACAATTAATGAGTCACAGATGAAATTAAACAAGAAATTCAACTATATCCACAATTTAATGAAATTCAACCACAACTTATCAGAATTTATGGAATGTGATGAAAGTTCTTAGAGGAAAACTTATAGCTATGAACACACACATTAGGAACAGAATGGCAACAAATAAACACCCTAATGCCGCACCTCCGACATCTAGAAAAGGAAGAGCAAGCCAAACCCAGAGCCGAAAGACAGGAACACATCATAAAGATTAGAGCAGAAATGAACTCAATTGAGAGGAAGAAAACAGTTCAAAGAGTTAAGGAATCAAGAAACTGGTTTTTTGAAACAATAAATAAAAGTGAAAAGCCCCTACCTAACCTCATCAAAAAGAGGAAAGAAAAAATTCAAATACAAGCAATAAGGAATGAAAAGGGTGAAATCACTGTGGACCCAATGGAAATTCAGAAGATTATTAATAGCTACTTTGAGAATCTTTACTTTAACAGAATAGAAAACAGAAACAAAATGGACAGATTCCTAGAAAGGTACAAATTACCAAAACTTAATCAACAAGATATAACCACTCTCAGTAGCTCAATAACAGCCAATGATATATGAGATGTAATAAAAAACCTATAGACAAAGAAAAGTCCAGGCCCTGATGGATTCACAGCTGAATTCTACAAGAAATTTATGGAAGATATAATCCCTACACTCCTCATACTCTTCAATGAACTTGAAAAGGAAGCAATCCTCCCAAAATCATTCCTGGAGGTAAGTATTATACTGATGCCAAAACCACAGAAAGACACAACTGAACAAGAGAACTATAGACCAATCTCCCTAATGAACACAGATGCAAAAATTCTCAATAAAATTCTAGCTAATAGAATACAGCAAATCATCAAGAAGATCATACACCATGACCAGGTAGGATTCATTTCAGGGATGCAAGGATGGTTCAATATTTGAAAATCTATAAATGTAATAAACTATCAATAGAGTGAAAACTAAAAACCACATATTCATCTCAATTGATGCAGAAAAGGAATTTGACAAAATCCAACACTCATTCATATTCAAAGTCCTACAGAATACTGGAATAGAAGGCCTCTACTTCAATCTGAAAAAAAGCCATTTATGAAAAGCCAATGGCTAACATAATTCTAAATAGGGAAAAACTGAAATATTTTACTCTCAGATCTGGTACAAGAAAAAGTTGTCCCCTATCACCTCTCCTATTCAATATACTTCTGGAATTATTTGCTAGAGGCATTAGACAAGAGAGAGAAATAAAAGGAATAAGAATAGATGAAGAAATTAAATTATCATTATTTGCAGATGACATGATACTTTAGTTGGAAGACATGAAAAACTCCACTAAGAAGCTCATGGAATTAATACACAAGTTCAGTAGCATAGTAGGTTACATAGTCAATACCCAAGAGGAAATAGCATTCCTCTACATAGATGACAAACACCCTGAGAGGGAAATTATAGAAGCAACAACCTTTTACAATAGCACCAAAGAAAATGAAATACCTTGGAATTAATCTAACTAAAGAAGCCAAAGATGTTTTCAAAGAAAATTACGGTACTCTTAAAAAGAGAGATCATAGAAGATTTCAGAGAGTGGAAAGATATTCCCTGCTCCGGACAGCAAGGACTAACATTGTTAAGAGGACAATACTCCCAAAATTTCTCTACAGATTTAATTCAATCCCTATCAGACTACCACCAACATACCTCACAGACATAGAGAAATCATTTCTAAAATTTATTTGGAACCAGAAAAAGCCTAGAATAGCAAAGGCATCCTGGCTAACAAAGACAAGGCAGAAGACATTACAATCCCTGACTTGAAATTATACTACAAGGCTACTGTGATAAAATCAGCATGGTACTGGTAACAAAATAGATCTGAGGATCAGTAAAATAGATTAGAAGACATTAAACCTTCTACAAACACACTCAACCACCTTATCTTTGACAAAGTGGCCAAACATACTCACTGGAAGAAAGACAGCCTCTTTAACAAATGGTGCTAGAAAAACTGGTTCTCTACATATTGAAAACTAAAACTTGACCCAGATCTATCACCATGCACTAAGCTAAAGTCAAATGGATTAAAGATCTAAACATTAAAACAGAAACACTAAATTTCCTAGAAGAGAAAGTAGGAGAAACTCTTGAAGACATAGGGGTAGGCAAAGATTTCATGAACAAAAATCAAATCACAAGGTTGACACTTGAAAGAATTAAAGACTAGGACCTCCTTTATTGAGAAGTGTTTTGCATGTCAAAAGAAATTACCAACAAAATGAGAAGACAACCCACAAATTTGGAAAACATCTTGACAAATAAGTATTCAGACAAAGGTCTGCTCTCTAGAGTTTATAAATAACTAAAACACATTAGGGCCCCAAAATTTAAAGACCTGATCCAGAAATGGGCATCCAAGATGCACACCACTTCTCAGAGGCTGAAATGAAAGAAGCGAATAAATATATGAAAAAATGTTCCACATCACTAGTCATCTGTGAAATGCAAATTAAAACAACATGGAGATATCATCTCACCCTAGAGAAAAGGAATCAACCAACAACAAATGTTAGAGAGGCCATGGGGAAAAAGGAACCCTTCTCCACTGCTGATGGGAATGTAGACTGGTGCGACCATTATGGAAATGAATGTAGAGACTCCTTAAAAAACTAGGACTGGAAATCCCATTTAAACCATCTATTTACCTACTGGGAATTATCCAGGAGGTTCTGAAAATATCATATCATAGTGATATATGTGTTTATAACAACACAATTTGTGATAGCCAAATCTTGGAAACAACCAAGATGCCTGTCACCTGGGGAATAGATGAAAAAGATGTGTTTTTTTTTTTTTTATTCAATGGAGTTTTTAACTGAGCTATAAAGAGGGATAAACTCAAAGCCTTCATATTTAAGTGGATGTGACTTGAAGATATAAGTGAAATAAATCAGACTTACATGTGTAAATATCATTGTCTCCCTAGTGTAAGAACTCAAAAGACAAATTACAAATAGAAAGGTATAACTCAATTAAAAGGAAAGCAAGAACTTGAGGACTAGACAATGAAGTGAAAGAAAGGAAAAGAGCTAGAAAGTATGTCAGAGGCAAAGCAATAAAGTTATATGTACAAGATGGGTAAGGTAATGATCCTGAGAATCTTCAGAAGATTTTTGAATCTAGCAGTTAATTGGAAGGATTTTCCTGTTAACTAACTATATATGCTGATACCTGTGAACTAAGCAACTACACTGAAGATGGCAATTTGTAATAGTAGGTTTATGCTTGGAGTGCCTGTCATTCTGGTTTTCTGAACATATGCTGCTTGTCATAACACTCCCATAGCTACCATGCTGTCTTTTGGGTAGATGTTTGTTTAAAAATGAGAGACATGGTGAATAGAGGCAGGAGACAGGAAAAGCGTATTGCAAGACTGTCCTGCTATAATGCTGTATATGGTTAGATTTCTAAACTTATGTGCAAACATATATAATTGTTTATTCCTATTTTAAAAATATATTTTAACTTTTTAAATTTTTATTTTATATTTTGTAGAAACTTAAAGTTTAATATATCAATACTTGATGACAAATACCTGTTCCATGTTAAGCCTAAAATGTTAGATATTCAGACAGATAGCGAGGTTAAGCCAACAGCCTAGGTTGTACAATAACAACAATAAGCTTCTCTTCAATAAGTTTGCAGACCAAAATTTAGAGAACAAGGAAGGCCACAAGGCCAGCCAACGTTTTGGCCCTAGCCCTTCAAGGTCAATTAAGATTCAGGACATATGAGAACCTATACTGTAACATCATGCAATGCAGTTGTGTTGCAAATTTTCTGATTAAGGATATTATGGGGCCAAAGAGGAAAGTGATCAGTGATGTAGGGCATGCCTAAGTAGAGTCACATGGAAATAAATCATTGTCTCAGGCTTTCACAGAGAGCAAATTGGTCAAGCAATGGCCATGACTTATCCACATGGCTGACACAGACAAAGGGTTTACAAACTGGGGTACAGGGTCTCAGATAAATCCTGAGGGGATTTGACTGACCTTAATCAGATACAAAAGCTACAATTCTTGTTATATAAGTCTTGCTTTATCTTGGTCTTAACCATTCAGTATAAAAGCATAAAAATGAAGTATAAGAAGTAAAGTCATATTATTAGGCTGAGCTGCAAAAGACTCAAGTCAACAACTTCTGATATAGTCAGTCATACAAAAACCCAATACAATTATGGACTACTGAACTATTTTGGAATATTTTGCTGAATTCACACACCTATAATTTTTAAATGACAAAACTAAACAAAAAAGGTGATACAATGAATGTCCATTTTGTATCTGTATATTCAAAATAGTTAAGATAGATGTATAGCTACATTCTCTTAATTCAATAGGGGGATCTGTTCTAATAGTGTTTGTAAACAGAATATCATGTCTGCATCTTGTACAACAAATAACCACTAGGAAAATAATAAGCAATGTATTAATTATTGAAACCATCATCTAATTTGATTTGAAACTGTCTCTTTGATACTTGTTTATAAAATTATGGAAAAGAAAGAATACTATCTGATTTTCATCAAAATAGACATCTTCATAGTCTCAAACATATATATATATATACATATGTGTATATAAGTAGCAGAAAATGGCCAGCACTATGGGAGATTTCAGTACATTTTTTTTCTCAGTAACTGACAGATTTGTCAGCTTAATAAACATATACAAGACTTCAGGAAAATGATAACATAAACTTAAAGGACATATGCGTCATCTCAAAGCTAACATTTGGAAAACTAATATTTTCTCAAACAAGTCTGTAATGTATCTTAGAGTCATAGAATGCCATAGAGTGAGTTTCAAAATTTTAAATTTTGGGGCTGGGAAGATAGTTCAATGGAATAAATGCTTTCCTGGAAGCACAAGGGCCTGAGTTCAATGCCCGGTTCTGCCAAAAAAAAAAAAAAAAAAATTAAATTTTGGTTTCTCAAAGTCTGTGGTACTATAAATCAAAAAGTAAACAATAAAAATAACAAAACAAAGCATAGATTTGCAGATAACGAAGCACTTAACACTGAGAACCAGTCACAGTACAAATCAAAAAATTCGTTCCAGCTCACTAATGAAAGAAAATGTTACAAAATCTGTGGAAGAAAAAGTGGAAATTTTCAGCAATGGGCATCCACATACAATAGGAAATAAGAAAGCATAACTTTACAAAATATTTGTTAAAAAGGAAGGAAATTAAGAATTTTAGTTTTAATTGAAGGGAGAAGTAGAAAGGGAGAGAAGCATCATCTCCGGGCTCCATCAGTCCTTGGACTCTGGGCTGTCTCTTCATCTTGCTTTCACAGACATATTTTTCTAGCCTCATGTGGGACCTTCTGGAGTGTCTGGGTCTGTACAAAATATAACGTGGAGGAAGAGGCCAGAGATGAAGCCAGCCGGGACTTTAAGGTGAGAACCTGAAAACAAGAACCAAAATAGAGGTCAGGACCAAAGATGATTTGTAAATATGAAAAAGCTCAAGAGATGGAAGGGGAGGCAAGAGGCGAAGCGGCAGTAAACAGAATCCTGAGGCCTTATGCCCATGGACAGCTGCCCTAGGCTGCGCGTGCTCACTCTGAGCTGCAAGCACGCAGTAACAGAAGCAATAGTTCCAAAGAGCATGAAGTTTCTCAGGTCTCTTGGAGAACTAAAAGCTGCAATAGTTAGAGAATGTAGCTGAAGCCCCCAAAGAACCTGGAGGTTATAAACACATTAAGTGCGAGCCCGCTCAGCTCAATGACGGGAGAAAAAATCAACAAGCTGGTGCAGGAACTTGGGTTCTGTCCACGTCGCGCGACGCACAGGTGACCCCAGTACCTGCAGGCACCGTAAGACCCTGGACCGCGCTGACCTCCAGGGCTGGAGCCTCCCTGTCTGAGCCCTGAAGGTCGCAGTAAGCACTCAGTATCTGGGTAGCAGCTCCCTGCTGAGGGCCGAAGCCCGGTAGCCACAGGAACACGTCGGGTGAGTTTCTTCCGGCTTTTCCTTCTCCAGCTCCACTAAATGCCCTGACACTTAAAAAAAAAATGCATATGAAAGTAATCCTACATAATGATAAAAAAAAATAGTTACCTTTAACAAGTTTTCGAATCAAAGAAAAAAGTGAAATGTACGATATAAAACCGCTTTATGCTAATAAAATTGAAAAACAGAAAAAAAGATACTCTTCTTTTTTTAGAGTTTGTTTTTTGTATCTAGTACAAGGTCTAGCAACAAAGATTAGACTCCTAGTGATTCTCCTGTTTTCAGCTTCCCGAGCACGGGATTACAGGCGTGCACCACCATGCCTAGTCTCAATCACCTCAGCGAGCCCCGGGGATAGGGCCGACACTGCACCCCGGGGATTGAACCCCCAGTCCCTGCTGAAGCAGGCGCTTTAATCCACTGAGCTATGTATCTGGCCCTATAAGATACTTTCCTAAGAAAATATAATATCTTGCTTCAAAACAAATTAGGTGACTGGAATAAAAACCTATCCACCGAAAGAAATCAGATTCATAATATAAAATACGCCCTCTTAAAGGCCATAATAAATATTGAGAAAGATGGTCCAGTTTTATCCAAAAACTTTCAGTAAGAAAAAAATATTTAACTGAGGATAGTCAGCCAAATCTAAATACATATACATATATAAAACACATATTTTATATATGTATATTTATTTATAGATTTTAAAAGAAAATATGTAAAATTTAAGTTGGGCGTAGTTCAAAAATGTTATAAGATGTGTAAGTAATAGTATATATAAATTGTTTTACTAAATTAAAAACTAAATGTATAAGGCTGTATTCTTATTTCTATAAAGGCGAGAAGAACAGTCAATACAATTCAACATTTACACTTTAGCTCCTGACTACGAGGCAACATGTATTAATTGTTCTACCTCCAATGACAAACTTAGAGAATTGGGGCCCTCATAGCTCCACTGGAAGAGTTCTTATATAGATGAACTTAAATAATGCCTTAAAAATGTCTTATGAAATATTATTATACATAGAAATCAATAAAAACAAAAACAACATTCAAAAAGGAGTGGGAAGTTATCTGAGTTTCAAATGTTATTTGAGAAATTATAAATACCATATTATATTTTAACAATTTAAGAATATATCTGATTTCTAGGCAACATAACTACAAGATTTTAAAAAGTACAAATTTAGGGCCAGGGAGATAGCTTGGCAGCCTAAGTGCCTGGCTGGCAAGCGCAAGGACTGGTTTGATCCCCACACCAAGCTGGAGGCTTGTGCGATCCAAGGGCTGGAGCAGCTGAGACAGAAGCATCACTATGAGTCTGAGCTGCGTAACCAGACCCTGTACCAAATAAATAAATAAATGACTTTAAAAATAGAAATTAAAGATTTTATAGAAGGGGAAATTGAGATCATTAAAAATATTTAATTAACCCCTAAATGGTTCGAAAATTGTCTAGCAAATGAGACAAAGGAATTATAGAATGGTGAAGTGGCAGACGGAATCTCGATATTGCCATAATTACAATAATTGGGCAACATAAATATTCCAATCAGTAAATTTTTTAATTGATTGAGATGAATGACATAAATATTACATCTGAAGTACATCCTTTGATAGAAGGATGTACAAAATCCTTGAATCTAAAGAGGTTTTAAAGGATCCACCTTGTGAGCACTAACCAAAAGCATTGTCTTGCTGCTCTAACATGACCAGTCAATTGTAAGACAAGAACAGTTTCTGAACATTGTATTTTATGTTCTATTTTATGCATCCCCAAAATATATAAAAAGTGACCTTCACTAAAATGACACATTGTCAAATGCACAAGCATAGGCTGCTGTTGTAATGCCCATTTCCGTGTACGCAACAGGCAAGGCAGAGCGGATGTGAAGGCTCAGGCGACAGGACGAGTAACTTCACCTAACTGCAGTAGCTAGCATGCTACATTCAAATAGGCTTTCTTTCCAATTCCATGTCAGACATTTACCAGAAATAGGCATTTCAAAGCTCAATAAATGTTCAAACACTATAATTACTCGGGTGTGTTTTCTGATCTGAGGAGAACTGAGCTAAAAACCATTTCTGAAAGGGATGCCTGAAAACATCTGTCACTTAGGAAATATATTACAAATGTCACTATTACATATGTGTCAAAAAGTATATGCAATGGAAAAATTAATAAATAGAGATAGTACAACGTATCATAATTGAAGGTATCCCGTTCTTCCCATGTTTAATGGGAAATGTAAGATTTATTTATTTATTTATTCCTTTACTTGGTACAGGGTCTCACTACACAGCTCGAACTTATAGTGATCCTCCTATTTCAACCTCCCCCATGCAGGGGTTATGGGTATGCACCACCACTCCTGGATTTGGTGGACAGCACAGCATGTAGTACCAGGGATCGAACTAGGGTCCTTGTGCTTGACAGAAAGATGCTCAGCCCACTGAGCTATCTCCCTGACCCCTCATAGAAAATTTAGATTGGGAAACTTTACTGTAGACAAGTGTAGTTGGCTACATACTATCTCAAAGACTTTGGGAGCACTGATGAAAATAAGCTTATTTCTATCCATAGCATGCACTATAGAAAATATTACGTGAAGGTGATCTTTATCTTTCTTATTATTTTTATCACTGCTGCAACAAAACACCAGATGCCCAAAATTAAAGAAGGAAAGGCTCATATAGCTCACAATTTGTAGAAATCTCAATCCATAATCAACTGGCTTCAAGGACGGGTGGTATGGCAGAGCGAATTCCATGGAGGAGGAAGACAGTAAAAGCAACAAGAGCAGGAAATAAAACAACAAGCCTCTTTCCCCCTTGTATTGATGCAGGCTGCCTGCACCACGGTAGGGGAAGAACCTTCGCCCCCAATCCCAGTAGAGACAATGAAACAGTCACAAACTTTAGTTTCAGCTGCTGCCTGCAAGCCCCTCTCACCGCTGATGGCATGAGGCTCTAAGGGGACACACACACACACACACACACACACACACACACACACCTTAACATGGTCAGAGTTGCACAAACAAAAAGTACAAGTTGTGCTGTCCTAGAATAACAAGCACATTTTAAAAGAAGAAATGTTTCATAATATAACAGGGCAGTAAGAGGGAAAAGGTCACAGGAAATGAGTTTGCAAATAGAACATGAAGTCATTTGAATATGCTAAGGATTCAGGAATATTTCTTAATGATCAAAGAGACAACAGGAATTATCAGTAGCATCTTATCAGAAAGAAAGTGATATAAGCAATCTGAAGTAAACAATTCTGACTGCAGAGTGAAGGATGGATTAAAAGGACTGGCTCATTAGAATGTTGTCAGAAATAATGAGGAAGAAAATTAATTTAGTGGTTATTGGAATGCAGAACAGAAGACAGATTCAGGAAGTATTTTTTGTGTTGAAGAGAGTACTTGATGACTTATTAGATCCTTGGGGAAGAAGTAGATAAGGAAAAGTAGAAGCAATTTTGTACCTAATTTACTAGGAGAATATTGATTCCATTAGCACAAGAGATGATAAAAGCAAAAGACACTTTGAGCAACAAGGAAATGGACTCAAATGAATATACAGAAATGTAGGACACTATGATAGAGTCACTTGAAGTGGCTAGAAAAGAGTTTCACAATAACGATTTGAAACTTGAAAGAGGGTTGTATCATGTGAGTGCAATCAATCCAACTAAGAGAAGTACAGGAGAATCCCATTGAAATTACAGCTTGGAGTGAAAAGAAGCAGTGGTACAGAGATAAAACAACTGGACACAAAAATTTTATGTAGAAGCACAGTACCATAGGCCTGCCATAGAAAATAGTGAGACAAAAGTCAGGGAAACAAGGGATGTATCAACAGAGCTTTTTTTTTTTTTTTTTTTTTTTAAAGAGCCCACCTTATCAATATTTTAGAATAGTTGTCCTTACCTCCATATCCTTTGCTTTAGTGCTAAATAGATATGAGGGAACTGTGGAACCAGTTTTCACTTATTCACTTACTTATTTTCAAGGAATGAAGTTTGGAGCACAAACATATATTTTGTGATCCCATGCTGATAATATCATAAGTAGACAGGATGAGAATGACTGCTGTTTGAATGAAACTGCTACTCTAAAAATAATGTAAAACATTACCTGTAATATAAGTGGAAAGTCAGGGAATGGTGGCATTATTCAACTGCAGTCTCTCAGTTGAGATCCCAGTCTAGTAGCCGAGCAGGTGAAGTGCTGCCCTTTCTGTCATTCGCTGTTATCTGTGGCTCAAGACATCCTGCCCTTCACAAATCAGAGGGATGGATGAGTAAGTGCGTTTATTAACTCTACCAGTTGCATGTGTAAGCTATTCTCTTCTCATCTGAATTTGCTCGGATAGGAACAATTTACTTTCTGGAATATTGCCAAACACATTTCCATAGTAACCGATTCTAATGATACCTATCTAGAAATGTTACCCCATATGCTTGAGAAGAAATTGTACATATGGGCGAAATAATAATAGTATTTTTAATTTATTTACACATCAATTAGTCCTAGAGAAGAAACAAAGCTTAGCTGAAAATATCTCCCTGTTTTCTTTCTTAGAAATGTTCTAGAAAGTTTTGTCCATGATAACTTTTCATAAACAAAACAAAGCAAAACACAATGGGGAGACCCTTTCAAAAGCAATAATTCTAGAAGGAAATAATTAAAAATAAAAATACATCGGAAAGTAAGACTATACAGTATTTGATTGCAAGCAATTTGATCTCTTAGCATTGAGCATTTTAGTAACAAATAATTAAAATTCTCATTATAATATACAATTTATTTATTAAAAATTCCACTTCAGGGATATTTTGTCTCTGTGGATTTGAACAGCACTTTTTCAGTCTTCATTTTTATTCAGAATACTAGGCTTTGGGGCATGGTCAGTTCATTAGCTTGGCTTACAAAATGACCCTCATATCACCTTCTCTGTTTGATTTTGCAAAGGTCATGATGCAAATGTGCATGCTTTGCACCCAGACAAGCTGAGAAAAGCGGCCTTCACTGTGACATGGCTGATGACTCTGTGACAAATTCTGAACCTTCTTTTACAAAGAAAGCTCTACCAGGAGAAAGGTCCACACAGTGAGCCTGCAAGCATCTCAAACATAGTAAGTCAGGTTTGCTTCTGAAACTGAAACTCAGTACAAGGGAAACACCAGACCATGTGATCTCATTAGCAACAAGACATAATGCATCACCATTTAATGCAAAAATATGCATTTATAAATTCTGCTATCTGCACATATTTTTCATAAATATTCAAAGCATAGCCCATTTATCTCAGCCCAGAGGACAAACTCAGCTGAAGTGATCTCTGTCATCAGAAAACAGAACCTACTATATGGCTTCTCAGCTGACGAGAGCAAGCAAATAGATGAAAACAGTGTAATGAAAATTGAAACTACATTCTGCTTCTCTATTGGTGACAGCATTGCTCGAATCTATAATGGCAAAGTAAAAGAAAGTTATTGCCATTATTTTGGAAATTCACACTCTAAAACTCAAGTCATCATCTTCCTCCAGAATTAATTATATAAATTAAAAATGTACTCTTTTATCAACATCATCATAGCTCCATGATTTGCTTTTTGATTTCACTATATCAAAATCATTCCCCTCAGACTAGCAACAAAGTAAATTAATATATTTATATAAAAATTGATCAGGTAGATTCAGAAATAGCTACAAGCCATGAATGTACAAATATATTCAATCAGAACAGCAAAATAAAAAATAGGCATGTTTTTGTCAGAAAATGATTTACTGTTTCTATATCTGTTTCTAGTCTTGGCCCATTTGAAACAATAAAATCAGTCACAAAGGTTAGGGAGAGTTCTAAATTATAAAATTTCTTAGTCACATAAAACAGTACTAAAGCATATTTTATACAAGTAATGTACAAAATAATCTTAAGGAATATTATAAAGTTCATTGACCAATTTTCAGCCTAGCTTGGGAAACAAAATTATAAAAGTAGAAGTCCCTTCTTCCGAGTGTCATCCTACTCCTCCAGCTTCCACCCTGGAACAAACATTCTGCACACATTAATTGACTTCTTCTTTTTCAGTTTGTTCTCCTGTACTGTTTTATTAACTATAAATATTTTAAATATTTATTATTTATAACAATAATAAATATATTTCTTACTTGTTCTAAGTCAAATATCCCTGCACCAAATAGATTGAAATTGTATGTTATAAAATTCACTGTGTTATATGCAATACCTAATATTGTATAAATGTTAAGTTTCCAGCAATGAAATTCTATGTATTTGCTGGTTTTTTTTTTTTTTTTTTGTCTTTTTTGAAACAGGGTCTTACTATGCAGTTCCAGCTGGCCTTAAGCTCACTTTGTAGCTCAGGCTGGTCTCGAACTCATAACAATCCTCCTGCCTCAGCCTCCTGAGTGCTGGGATTACAGGCATGTGTCACCATGCCCAGCTATTTGCTGGTTCTTACTTCGATCTTCTATTTGTTGGGGTGATGGTGGTGACTGAAACATATAAACAAATAGAAGAAAGTGGTACAAATATTTTTAATTTACAGGAACATTTTACCCTTTGAACATGAATGTCTTTGTTACTTTTCTCTCACTGCTGAGACAAAATACCTGACAATCAAAATTAAGAAAAGAAAGGCTTATTTAGCTCATGGTTAGTTGTGGTTTCAAGCCTTAATCAGCTGGTTCCCAGGCAGGGTGGCATGGCACAGACACGATAGTCCAAGGCTGCAGAAGACAGCAAAAGCAGCAAAAACAGAGGAGAACAAGCCTGTTTCCCTCCCTTATATTGCAAGCTACCCTCACTGGGGGAAGGTGAGGGTGGCTCACAGATCCTGGCCCCTGCTGGTCACTTAATCAAACTTTAAACTTTTCAAGTTGACACAATGAGCCACAAACATCCTAGTCAAAGGGCACATGGTCTACACCCAGGATATAGAAGTACTGACTTACTTTGTTCAGCTTCTAGACTCCTCAAGTTGACACAATGTAACCACCACATAAAAGAAGGGGAGTTTAATTCCTTCTGTGGAGAGAGGAATCTTTCATTTGTATGTCTTTATAGAATATATCATGATGTCTGGATGCCCGGAAGACCCTTTCAGATCCTCTTTAGCTTTTTGCTTCTCCATTTTTTTCTGAATACTTTCCTTCTTCTTGTCATATTTTGAGACACCCTGCACCAAGCTCACTAAGAGCAAGGTAGTGGTTAAAAGCCAGTGTATTTCTCAAGGCTTGCTGATAGATAAGACTGTGTGAAGGGAATTAATTCCTCAAGACCAGTTCCAAGGGAATATTGCCCTCCTGTTTGTTGATTCAAGATACATTTCTATCTAGAAAACAAATTATACTCTTTTACATGTTTTAAAATTCATATGCTCTGATATCTCAGAGTCCAAGCAGACAAAAAAGAGACTATTTTACAGAATAAATAATACAAAATATATTGAACTGTTTCATAGATTTTGATTATGAATTGATCACATTAAGTTTTATAAATATAATGCCTATTTTACAAGAAAAATGTCACATTTAGTTTGCTCTCTCACTATGAAAGCTTCTATTTAGAATGAAAGCTAAGTGTTCTACCATCTGATACTTTTTTTAACAGTGTAATTCTTTTCTTCCAACATAAAATGAACCCATAGGAATTGCACAAGAATAATGAAGCTTCATATTGTTCTAATGAAAACATCATCTAAAGATAAGAATTTACCTCACTGAGGAAGCTTTGTGCTTCCCAGTGTTCTAGGCATAACCCTACATCAGCACGACCACTTTGCTGTTGATGAAAGAGGATGTGAGATGAGCAGACTGAATGAATCATCTGGCAGATTGATGCATGAAAAGAAGCCAGAGGATTTCACTGAAAACAATTCTGGGTCCTCAAGCAGGAAGACGTCTTTTTCTAGGGATGCACTTCAGGTCCTGGTAGCCCTCCAGCAGAGCTGGGTAGTATGAAATGGACCAGCTCTACACTCCACAGCACACTGATTTCTCTATCATTGAAGCAGGACAAGACAAAGATGGAGAATCACATAGATTTTCAATTCATCAACTCAAAGCCATATTTTTCCCCTTTTGCTCATGTGTACAGGTATCTTTGACCAAAGCAAGTCATCAAGCTACTTTTGAGTTCCACTAAATGTAGTTTTAATTCATGCATGAAGGGGATCAATTAGAATAAATGATGGACATACTACTGTCTATACCAGTAGAGATACAATACTGGTGATTTCAATATCCAAACTATCAATAAAGTCTTCAGGTAGGGTTGAAACTAAAAAGAAAAGAAACAAAACAAAACAAAGAAACACACACATGAACAAAAACCATCTAAATCCATTAAGAGTAACTTTTATTTCAACTTTAAGGGGCCAGGGAGATGGCTCAGTGGAATAAGTGCTTCCCTGGCAAGTGCAAGGGCCTGAGTTCAATCCCCGGTTCTGCAAAAAAAAAAAAAAAAAAGTCAATTTGAAGATAAATTCAAATGTGATGTGTTGATGCTAGCGTTCTGAATTATTTTATTTTCTGTGTTCATGACATATAATGAAAACAATGCTGAGCATATTGTTTGGATTTTTTGGGTGTGTGTAAATGATTACATGAGAGAAAATACGCTTTTTAATTTTGAATAGTCTGCACTCCAGGATGTAGATTATTCAAAATTGAAAAGCATATTTTCTTTCATGTAACAAAACAAAGAAACACACACGTGAACAAAAACCTAACAGAAAAACACCTGACATGTAGAAGCTGCAAAAAATATAAAATATGGGAAATGAGTTGGAGAAAGAGAGGAAGGAAATAAGAGAGGAGAGTAAGAGAGGAAAGAAAGAAAGAAAGAGAGAGAGAGAGAGAGAGAGAGAGAGAAAGAGAGGGAGGAAGGAAGGAAGGAAGGAAGGAAGGAAGGAAGGAAGGAAGGAAGGAAGGAAGGAAGGAAGGAAGGAAAGAAACATGGAATAAAGGATTTGCTTAACAGTCCTTCTTAGTTGTGATGAAACTTTTATAGGTGTGATATTATGTCTTTGGATCTCTTACTTGTAGTAATTTTCAAAACATACCATAGCAGTATTAGAAGCTATAGCAGACACTACTAATTGAAGCCTAATAATACCTATCCTCCCCTTATTCCTTCTATGATAGAAATTCTAATTTTCACAAGACTCATGCTAAAGATTATTAAATACCAGTCTCTTTTGAAGCTAGATGTGATCAAAAGATGATTAGATTCTTGTCAATGTAAGGACTAAGAAAGTAATATTAGTAAATTCCTGGCAGTACTTTTGAAGGGTAATTTTTATGCCCTCCACATCTCTCTCCTTTGTGATAAGCCAGAGAAGCTATTTGAATAACAAAATGGAACTTGCCTGTTCAGAATGGCAAAGTAAGAAAAAAAAAGAACCTAAGTCACTGAAAGTACAGAGCCATAAAAACTAGCTTTGCAATGTTTTAGTTTAAGCAGTTACTGATTAAGAAATTTAGTTATTATTTAGTTCTTTGTTCTCTCTGTCAGCTAAACTTGTATCCTTAACGATATAAGGCTTACCATCAATTTAACACACAGACACAAACACACGCACAGAAGTGTTTTTGTTCTAAGGTAACCACAATCAGTACTGCAATAACGACACAGGAACAGGAAAGGGTAGGTGCGACTCCTACAGGTAGAGACAAGCTCTTCAGAAAACATAATAGAGTACAGCAAGTAGAATTTCATTTTGATACAACTACAGAAATCTAGAAAGTTGTATTATTTCAGAGCCTCAGAAATGAACATTGTAACTCCTTCATGCAACCCATTTAAATTTAGTGCTATCTCCTTGAAAACTAATAATTATTTCCTAATGATGATGAATAAAATGTTGGGGCTTTGATTTTGACCAACTTCTCTATGGAATTGATTCAGTACTATAGTGTTGCTTTATTCATGAGCTTGACCCATAAACTAGCAAGAGGCATTCTATCTTTCTCAGATTTTCAGAGCCACATAATTTTTTTTTTTTTTTTTTTTTTTTTTTTTTTGGTGAAATGGGATTGAACTCAGGCGTTTATTCTACTAAGCCATCCCGCTAGCCCTCAGTTTCTTTCTTTCTTTCTGTCTTTCTTTCTTTCTGTCTTTCTTTCTTTCTTTCTTTCTTTCTTTCTTTCTTTCTTTCTTTCTTTCTTTCTTCCTTCCTTCCTTCCTTCCTTCCTTCCTTCCTTCCTTTTTTCTTTCTATTTAATTTTACGTTCAAATTTACTCCTGGGCAACAGTATAAGAAATCTTGTACAGGGACCTCAGAGATAGCTTGCTGGCAAACACAAGGGCCTGAGTTCAATCCCTGTTCTCACCAAAAAAAAACCCAAAACAAAAAAACAATATTTTCATAAAACAAATATGAAAAATGAACCTCATTTTCTCCTTCAGAAAGTTACAGGAAGGCAATAAACAAAAATCAAATAAAAATCAACTAAGCTAAATCATCACAACATAAACAAATAGTGTACCTAAATGTTTGCACTCCTTAGTCAATAAATGGTAAGGCCCAGAAAACAACCTAAAGCATACAAAGCCTACAACATATTCTGCATTTGTCATAGCTGAAATACCCAAGCTGTACCTCATTGTTAAACATTGGCTAAGAACTTGGGAAAACTAAGGCCCAAATCTGTTTTTTTTTCTTCAGTAGGCTGCCAGAAACTATCCTGAACTGCAGCAGAACTAAAGGAACAGGCTTGCTGGGATTATCTGCTCCCCCACCATAATCTACTGCTGGTTTGCTAGAATCAACATGGATTTGGGCTGTCTGCTCATCTGGCTATACAATGACTGGAGAAATCCATCCAGGATTGACAATTTTTTTTTCCTTTCCTTTTTCTTTTTTTCTTGTTTTTTACATGCCTTGAGTGTTGGATTCATTCTGTTGGTGTTATCTCCTTTTGTTCTTCATAACATTTTTGAGAGCTGGTTTGGTAGTCATAGTTTGTTGCTTTCTGCTTTGTCATAGAGGTAGCTCATTTCTCCATCAATGAGAAAGCTAGTTCTGTGGGGTACAGCAATCTGGACTGGAGGGTTTTTTGGTGGGGGATAGGATAGCTTGAAATACTTCATTCAAAGCTTTCCTTGACTTCACAGTTTATGTTACAACATCTACTGTGATTTTCATGGAGTTTTCTTTATTATTGATTTGTTTCTTTTCTCCAGCAGCTTTTAAGATTTTATTTTTATTTTTTCTGGAACTGAGAATTGAACTCAAGCCCTGGTGTTTGCCAGGGAAGCATTTATTTCACTGAGCCATCTCCCTAGCTCCTCTAGTAGCTTTTAATATTCTATTCTTGTGCTGAATTTCCAGAATCTGGCTCTTAAATGCCTTCATGATATATTTTTTTCTGATCATCAATATCTGTCAATGAAACTGAAAATTTAATTAAAACCTTACCATCAAAGAACAGTGAGGGCCTTGATGGCTTCAGTGCTGAATTCTATAAGAAAGTTAGAGAAGGTTTAATGCCACTAGTTCTTAAATTATTTAATGAAATTTAAATAGAAGCATGGTTCTTAAATTCATTCTCAGAAATACACACTACCCTGATACCAAAACCAGAGAACGATCTAACTAAAAACAATACCTATAAGCCAACATTCCTAATTAACATAGATGCAAAAATACTCCGTAAGATGCTGGCAAAAAGAATTCAGCAAAGTATCAAAAAAGATCATAAACCATGACCAAGTAGGATTCATCCCAAAGATGCAGGGATGGTTTAACATATGAATGGCAATAAATGTAATATAGCATATTAAGAGGGACTAAGCCAAAAGTATATGATCACTTTAATAAATGTAGAAAATCTTTCTACCAAGTCCAACACCCATTCATGATACTCTACAGAAAACTGGAATAAATGTTCTTTATCTCAGTCTTATGAGTCATCTATGACAAACCAACAGCCAACATCATATTAAATAGATAAAAATTGAAAGCTTTCACTCTAAAATCAACAAGATAAGGTGTCGACTATCATCATTGTTACTCAGTATGGTTCTTGAAATATTATCTAGAGCATTTAAGCAAGAGAAACAAATGAAGGAGTAAGAGTAGGAAAGGGACAAGTTAAATTATTATTTTTGCAGATGAATAATGTTTTGAAAGAAGACTGAAAACTCCACCAAAAAAGATTTGTAGGTTTAATAACCAAATTCATCAGCATAGGTAGATACAAAGTTAACACTAAAAATTCCACAGCATGCCTACACATAAACAACAAACCTACTGAACAGAAAGTTATGGAAACAATGCCTTTAAAAATAAATAAAATACCTAAGAATAAATTCTAACCAAGACAGTAAAAGAGCTATGTATTGAAAACTGCAGTTCTCTGAAAAAGGATATCAAAGAGATATATGAAGATACAAAAATATCTCTTGTTCTTGGGTAGGATCAATAGAGTGAAATTCGCCATCCTTCCAAAATGAATGCACACATTTAACTTAATGCAGTCGTGATCAAAACTCCAATAGTATGCCTCACAGGATTAGAGAACACAATCCTAAGACTCATTTGGAAGCAGAAGAGGCCTAGAATAGAAAAAGCAATTCTGGGCAAAGCATGCGCATCTCCACGCCTGACTTGAAATTGTACTCAACTGTGATAAGAACAGCATGGAACCAGCAAAACTAAAACCAACAAATAAAACAAAACAAACAGGAAAGCATTAAAAATGCATTTGTGCTATTCTGATTTCTCCTTTATACTAAGTACCCGATTTAGTTCGGTATAATCATTTAGCTAACTGCCTTGATTTGATTGTTATGTACAATGATATACCTGCATCAAATAACAAAAATATACCATCTAAGGACATACAATTAAAATAATGATAAATTTATTTCAGTAAGTCTTATGGACAAAGAGAAATAGTTATTCTGGACATTGTATATTCACACACTGTTAAATTGTAAAGGTCCTATCTAGTTATTAGTGACATTTGTAAATAATGGAGTACTTATTCATGAGGAACCTAAGAGCATAAATATTCAGCAAAATACTAGATTTGATTAGACAGAAAGTTATGAATGGAGAAATTAAGATAAATGGCCTAGATATCTTTCTTCTGGTAATATATTAAAACCTAACAATCTGAGGCCCCATAGTATCACCCTCATGACGTATACATTTCTCAGGGACTTTGTGAAATTATTTTATCCTGAATGAGAATAAAATTACTCTTGTATTTAGGTCAACTTGTATCTTGCTTAAAAGGCAAAAATTTTTCTCAATAATATTGTGAAATATGTCTTTAGAGTACTGTAAGTTCTTTATGCTAAGAGAGAGAGACATTGTTTGCACAAATACTATCAAAAGCAATGTTATCAAATTTTACCTTTTGTCTTTAGGGCAATGGCAGCCATCTCATTTGAAGGCACCCAGTTGATGCTCTCTTACCTACATCTGGATGGGTTCTATTCCAAATTTATTGCAATGCAAAAGAAAATAGGGAAATTCCCTTAACGTGTATAACGGGATCATTCCTATTTACCCGTAATCATGTTGAAATATCTCCCACTGGGATAAAAATCAACCACCCATTGTTATTAGCCTCCAGCCCCTTCACAAAAAGTAAAAAAAAAAAAATTAGGAAATGTTTAGCCTGATTGACTGTTTGGTTTTCACTTTTCCTTCCTCTTCATGTCATCCCATTTTAACACCTCTCCTGAGGACTGGAAAATAGGGTTGTGAACAAATTTATATTTTAGTCAACTCCATTGTTAACGTTTTTCTTTGGCTCCTAGAACATTACACACTCCATTGTTCTGTTCTTTTTTCCCAATGTGCATCCAGCTCCTTCTGATTCTCCTTAGATACATTTTATCTTCTTTACTGCAAAATGTGGGACTATTTTAGTTTTCTATCTCTAGAACATTTCTTTCCCTATGTACATTCATATTTTATACATCTTTCAGCTGGTCTTATGACTTTAAATCCTAGCCGTAACTTTAAATGTATCTTGTTCTGGCATTACATACTCATAAAACAAAATGTAGTTCTACTAGTAGGAAAATAATAATAAATGCTTACCCTGGGTTGGCAACATAGCCCAGCAAACCAAGTGCCTGCTTAGGTGAGAACAGGGTCCAAGATTCTATCCTCAGTACCACATGCCATGCTGGCCCTACTTCTAGGTGCCCTGAGCTGGCAACCAAATTTATCCAGGCACGGTGGTGCATGCTTTTAAACCCAGCACTGGGGAGGCTGTAAACAGGAGGATCACTGTAAGTCTGGGCTGTGTAGTGAAACCCTGTACCAAATACACTAAAAAATAAAAAGCTTACTCTTTGTGTAGTCTAAAATTTTAATATGAATTAACTAATTTAATCCTCACAAACCACCTTAGGAGGTTAGTATATATATATATTTTTTTTTACAATTCTACTCAGTAGAAGACAGAAATTGCACATAGAAAAAGGGTTCACAGCTAATGTGCCTGGTAAACAGTGGAGTTTTAGAACCCCAGGATGAAATATTTCTCACAGAGCTTTCAAGTTGATCACAGTAAAGAGAGAACAGTTGAACTTTACCCTTGAAACTAGCTCCTCTCCAGTCTTGTCCATTTTCATACAAAAAAAGCCTGTCAAGATGGCATCCTGCCTCCATTTTTAAAGGTCTTTCATTACCACAACTCTATTCCATCATACACATAGTCATATAGATGGACACAGGTCACTCTTGTGAAAAATTTACAACCAGACATAATAAAAGAATGATTGGCAAGGGCAAACAACAGCAGAGATAATTTTTGAAAGAAGTGTTTTTGTTTTGTTTTGAATTTGCAGAGATGTAGACTTCTAAAATATTGGTTTTCTGAACATCAATAGGCACTCCAAAAGTTCCTGAGAAGATGCAGTAAATAATTGAAGGAATATTGTGATGTGATTTCTACAGCAAACAGCAGTAGGTAAAGCAGCAGCAATAGCCGTAGCAAGCACTTACAAAACGCTACTATGGTCCAGACATTGTATTACACACTCAAGAAATACTAATATAAAATAAATATAAGGTGCAGCCAATGACATTCCAGGGCAGCCGTTGGTTACAGAGTTTATTAGGATATTTGTAATGGCAGGGACCTATCACTTATATTGTGATCCTAAATATTATGTCAGAGATATACAGAGATAGAAATAGAATAATATAGTTACAAATGTGTTGCTAAAGAAACATATGTAAAGCTTTTATTTTTATGAAGAGAGTAAGATGTAGACAAAGAAAAGGAAATTGCTTGCTTATTTACAAAAAAACCCACAATAAATTATTAATGTTAATAAATTTTTACTCTAGGTATGTGTTAGACAGTATGATGTGCTTCAGTTCAACCAACAGACTCAGATGTAGGATTGACATTAGCCAAGCCCTCATGATCTGCTCATCTTAGTCTACAGCAGTCTGGCAGTGATGTGAAAGAATGCTGATACACAACGTGGTGCTCAAAGCACATTGAAGTTCTCCATATTCAGATGATGGTCCCAAGACTGCTCTTGCAATGTCAGAGACACAGCAGACTATGAAAATCCCCCCCCCAAAAAAACTTAAAACAATCTTTAGACACTTTCTGGTGAAATCATCCAAAATAATGTCTTTTAATCTCAGGCAAGCTCATGGCATTTATCAGAAGAACCATTCTTTTCCTACCACCATTTCATTCATTTTAGGTCACAGTGTTGGACATGCACCCAACCAACTGAATACCACATGGCCCCACACATCATTGCTTCTGCACTACAACTGACCCTGTCAAAGAGTAGGTCCATTGCAGCTGGCGACTTTGAATGACAAAGTTTAAGCTCAAGCTACTTGTCACATCTAGAGTTAAAACTTCTTTTCATGTTCCAGCTAGAAAAAGCAATAAAACTTTTGCAAATAAATGCATTTACGCCAATTACATTTTATTGCAGTGAAAAGAATAGTAATATTTGAAGAAAATAATTATCTTTTTTATTTTTCCATATATATGGAAAAAAATTTTCCAAATATGTTTTCCATATATATTTGGAAAAATTCTTTCTTGCCTTTTTTATAAATGCAAAATAAATTCCAATCAGATTTTTCTTAATAATTTCACAGTCAATAAAGATGACGACAACCACACATACAAACATTTTATCCTGTAGGCACTCGTATATGCATTTGATGTGGATACACACACACACACACACACACACACACACACACACACATTTAACTGAATCCTTAAAACAATCAGAAATTATCTATGCTTACATCAGCTTTACAGATGAAGAAAATCAGGCATAAATAGTTCTATACTTTTCCCAAATCATATGTGATGACAGACTTTTTGTATAATTCAGTCAATGAAAGGATATGGATTAATCACTGATTTATTACAGCTGATCAGATGTGACAATATGATACACTGCAAGACATTCAGCAAGAAACATAGCAATTATAAATGGGAGAAGAGAAAGAGCCTAAATATGAGAAGACACCCTGAACAAGAAGCCCCTCATGTAAATTCCAGTTTTATTCCAGAAAAGCAGCAGGGCAACCCCTTGACCTGGTACTGCTTGGACTGCACGTCCAAAGAGCAAACCATCCAGGGAAAAGATCTAAGTTCCTGAGAAAAGAAAGAAATTGCTGCAGCACTGGCCTGGCTGCTGGGTTCAGGCCCGAACCTAGCAGCCACCAGCCAGGGTTCACTGTGCTATCTCCTATCTCTTCTCACTGGGAGGAGAACCGCAGTAAGCTAGTATCTGCAAATTAGAGAACTACAACAAACAAAGGCCAGAGAGATTCATTAGAGGACAATGACTGAGTGCCATACTTCTGTCTTGGGGATAAAACGAAAGAGAAACATGGTCCCAGTTGGGGAAGCAGGACAAGACGCTGAGACAGCCAAGAGTCAGAGTGCCACGGGGACAGCAAGTAGTACAACCCGTGTGATGTGGGGTGGGGGAGAAGAGACACAATGTCAGCTGCTTTCCCACTGCTGCTCCGAACACCAGAGAGTTCAGCGCCTGCGCGGGAAAGTTTCTACAACCGCCCAAAGCTGCTAAGCTCACTGTGACCAAACGACCACTGAGTCTGTGGACTGAATAGGCACTGTGAGAGCTATGGACAGAAAACTTGGCAGAGGCCAAAAGCTAGAGAGCAGGGCACAGACAGAAGCGGCTGCACGATGTGTTCACTCGGCATAGTGTAGAAAGAGCAGGCTTAGGAGCTGCAGGGACCGGCATGGAAGGAAGAGGGCACAACGCTCTAGGAAATGGCAGAAGATTCAGGAGCTGGCCAGCCCAATTCCACACCCCAACCCCCAGTGAAATTGAAGGTGTTTGCATGTAAAACACAGGTTTCCTTTTTTTTTTTTTTACAACAAGAAGAAACCTAATATATCTTAATGAAAACTTAAAAGTATTGTCTCTTAAACTTTTATGCATAAAAATGGAAATCCAGCAGAATACTGCATGCAAAGAAAAGCAGACACAGGCCCAGGGGGCCCCTGGACTCCTGATCCCTTTACTCAGTGCCAGGCAGGAGAACCAATCGCAGGAGAGAAAAGCTCGAGCGTGTGATCAGGACACAGGGCACGTTTTGAACTACAGAGAACTGGGGTTCAGTGCCCCCAAAATTGGTATAAACCAAGCTTTTCCATTTGTGATCCCACAACTAAGATATACAAGATGGAAAGACCTCTTATTTTTGTGCTTTTCAATGTATGTTTTTTATGGTCTTATCTTACTTTGGTCTCTATATCTGGTATAATGATAGTAGGTGTTGGCATATGCAAAATGGAGAATAAGAATAAGAATTAGGGAAGAATTTAGTTCAGATGTTATATTTCATAGACTTGTCAGATTAACTCCACACCAGTTGTGTGGAGCACTCGAGCACAAGTTTTTTATTAGCACATTAACTGGGCCTCATCTCCAGTTACACTTTCCTCTCTCTGCTCCTTTTCCTTGTTCAAACAGATAAGCACTCAACATGCCCTCACACAAGCCCTGCACTCCAGATATAAAAATAACAACTGGGTCTCATCTTTTTCATTTTCCATTGTCTCCTTCTTTTGTTTCTAAACTATCCTCTTTCCTTTTCTCCTTTCTGTCTCCTCCCCCCATCCTCCAGCCTGCCTATCATCAGTAGGATATCACATGCTTTCTGGGATAATGTAAAAAGAGTGAAATTGCTAAACCAGATTTTCTATTACATGATTGCAACATGATTGATTCTGCCGATGCTGATGTAACTGTCAGTAGTTCTTTCCTTCAGTAGAATCACAGGGACTGATTTCATTGCATTCATGAAGGATGAAGAGGTATATAAACACCCAAACATAACCAAAGCCTAGGACACATCACAGGGAAACAAAAACTATGGACATCCTACAGAGTTTTTCTAACCTAGCTAATACTTAAAGTTCAGTACAAAACAATAAAAACATGAGTAATTAGACAACACTTAAACAAGAATACCAAGACAACCAGATGCTTCTAAAAACACTTAATATCACTAATCTCATAGGTGGCAAATTGGAGGAACTTATAGACAAAGAATTAAAACAACAAATGATTAGAGCGATTGAAGACAGTTAAGAGGAAGCAACAAAAAAAACCACAAATCTAAGATGGTCAGTGAGTTCAACTAGGATATAAATAGCCAGACAAAGGATTGAATTAATAAAATTTGTAAGACAACATGATGCAAACAGAAAACTGATTTAGTTGCTGGGGAGATGGCTCAGTAGAATAAGCACTTCCCTGGCAAGCACAAGGGCCTCAAAGGTTCAATTCCCAGTTCTGCCAGAAAGAGAGAAAGAAAGAAAGAAAGAAAGAAAGAAAGAAAGAAAGAAAGAAAGAAAGAAAGAAAGAAAGAAAGAAAGAAAGAAGAAAGTAAGAAAGAAAGAAAGAAAGAAAGAAAGAAAGAAAGAAAGAAAGAAAGAAAGAAAGAAAGAAAGCTGATTAAATAAAAACACATGCAATGTGCAAAGGACCATTTTAGTAAAGAGATAGAAATTATGAAAGAAATCACAGAGGAATCTAAGAGACAAGACTTCAGTTATAAGCCTAGGCAATGGAAAGGACCAGTGTGAGTACAGACTGTTAGAAGCAGGAGGCAAGCTTGGTGCAATACACTATGCACTCAGTGATACCCTACAATTATGAGGCACCAACATTTGCTAGATGGCTAAGAGAACAAACTAACCTAAGAATTGTAGGCTTCCAGGACACATGCAAAGATGAATAAAAACCACATAAGACAATTCTATTAACTGAATTAGTAGGGGAAAATTTTCATATTTAGGGAGACATTTGAATATTCAGACAAATGAGTTATACAGAATGTCAAACAGCCACAAGAGAACTTCTGTATGACACATTGTTATAATAAAAATCCCAAAGAGGAGCAAAAAGAATATTAAGCTGTTAAAGATAAACATATAATGAGAAGCCTATAGAATAACAATAGATTGGGGATGGGGAGTTAGCTCCACTAAGCACTTGTCTGGCAAGTGCAAGGACCTGGATTTGATTCTGATCCCTGGTACTTCATGCCGTGCTGGCTTTGGAAGCCTGTAATTCCAGCATTAGAGAGGCTGAAACAGGAAGATCACTATGAATCTGAGCTGTGTAACAAGACCTTGTACCAAATAAATAAGTAAACGGATAAATAAATAACAACAGATTTCTCTACACAAATCATGAGGATCAAGACAGATTGGCGTGAAGTTTTTTGAGCTCTAAAATTAAAGAAAAAAGAATCAGGCTATCAAGGATATTATATTATAACAAATTATCATCAATAATTCATGAACAAATAAGCATTTTTCCATGACAAAGAAACCTAAATAAGTTCCTGGCCACCAGAACAACACAATAGGGTACACTTATGGAGACTTTAGACAGAAAGACTGAAGTCAGCATTGTCAAAAAATACACAGGAAAAACTGCATCTAATTGATAGCATAAACAAAAGTAGAAAAACAAATTAGCAATGAAAAAATAATACAATGATCAGATTCAGTAAATATCTTTCAGTAATAATTCTCAGTGTTAACTGTGTTACAAAATCTCAAAAAACTAAAGGCATAAGTTGGAAAATTGGATGAAAACACAAATGCAACTATGTGTTGTCTGTACCAGGCACAACTCATTCACAATAAATGCAATAACTGAAAGTACAGTGACAAAAAAATGATACCATGTTCATAGCAGCTCCAAAGTAAGAGTGGATATACTACCTTTTGACAAAGTATACTCAACCAACTGATGACAAAGGACAAAAGGTTGCTATTAGTAAAAAGAAACAATTCATCACAAAAGAATGACAACTGCAAATATGTATGCATCAAATCCCATTGCACCCAATTTCATAAAATAAGTACAATGGACATAAAAGAACAAACAAACATCAGCATACATATAGGAGCAAATTTTAATACCCCATTAAGGCAAATGGAAAAGTGAATAAGTCAAAAGCTTTACAAACAAATTATCAGGAAGGAGACTCACCAATGAACAAAAGAATTTAACACACCCTGAGTATTTTATGCAGCAATAACAGAATTCACACTTGACTCAGTAGCACATGGAACATTCTACAAAATAAATCATATCTTAGGCCACAAAGCATGGCTCAATAAATACAGGGTAACTGAAATCATCACTTACTTGAAAGCTATTGGAACATAGCAAAATGAAATTAGAAATAAAGAGTAATCCCCCACAAAATTATTGAAACCCATTTAAAATTGAGTTATACACAACTGAATAATCTATATCTCACAAAAGAAATCAAGGAAAAAAATTAAAAGTTTCTTAGACTCAAATTACAAAGTGAACATAGTATATCAAAGTCTATGGCACACAATGAAAATAATTACAAGCAGAAAGTTTTTTTTTTTGTTTTTTTGTTTTTTTTTTCAGAACCGGAGATTGAATTCTGACCCTTGTGCTTGCCAGGGAAGTGTTTATTCCACTGAACCATCTCCCTGGCCCAGAGGAAAGTTTATAGTTGCGAATGTCCAATTAGAAAAACAGAGCAATCCCAAGTGAGTAGGCTAATTATGTCTCTCAACATTCTGGAAAAAAACAAAGAAGGGACAATCCAAATCTCAACTTATAGATAGAAATTATAGACATTAAAATAGAAAATAATGACCTTGACCCTCAGTAGAGGCACACAGGATCAGTGAAATCAAGGAATTAAGGCAAGACAAAAATGATAAACACTAAGCTAAGAACAACAAAAGAAATGAAAGGAAAAGAAGAAAAGATTCTTCTCTGTGCAGTTGAAAAAGAAACAGGTGGATGCCACCCAAATCTGGAATACTACACGAAATTACTTTGGAAACTTACATGTTGAAGAATCTAGGAGAAATCGATAAACGACTAGATGCATAATAATTACAGAAACAAAACAAAGATCGAAGTACTTAGGACAGATGCATAACAGACAATAAAATTAGAGGTAGTAATAAAATCTTTTTTTTTGCGGGGTGGGGGGATTGAACTCAGGGCCTAGCTCTTGCCAGGGAAGCACTTATTCCACTGAGCCTCCCTGACCCCTAAAATCTTTGTTAGTAAGAATTCTCTATGACCCAATAGACTCACTGCTGAATTTATCTTTCTGTCCCTTATTTTAACAAATGGTAGGGAAATCTCTGGTATCAAATTAAAATCCCTCCTAAGCCTCTTTGACTACTTGGCCCTTCATGGACTTGATCAGGAAACAGAGAAGGCCATCGTCGCAGAAGTGTGTTCCCCACTGGATGAGCACATGCTCGAGGAAGACTGGTTCAGTGGCAATGAAAAAGAAAATCGTGCCCCTCCTCACCCTTCACTAGGACACATCAGCCTGCCACTGCTGGATTCAATGAATGCTTCTGGGGGAAAAAGACTCACTGTACAAAATGTAGCGCTGTGTATAACTTGTCGGAAAGCCGGGTAGGCATAATGAGCAAGTGCTTACAATCCCCGGTGAATTTAACTGTACTCTTCCTAGCCCTTAACTTAAAAATTAATTGAAAAATAAAAGATGGAACAATGTGGCTACTTTCAGCTCATGGAATAAAATATCTCCTTCAAACTGAACCTTCCTTCAATGGTAGATATAAGCAGCAAGAGGTTCACATCTAAGGCAATCAAACAGATTAGAAAAGGGATCAAAACAAGTGGAGTAAAATAATACTATTTTGTTTCCCATCTGGAAGGTGATGAAGGACACAGAGCCACAGTAATCTGGTGACAGAGAAAGAAAAGAGCAAAGCCAGATCACTCAGGAGGACCTGCCATTTGGCTAGGGTTAGACCAAACGTGGGTGCGTCGTACAGATTTCCTTACGTGAGAGGAGGGCCACCATCCCTGCTGGTCAGCACAGCCAGATCTCTTTCTAAATTCCTCCTCTTTTATCTTGCCACAGAGTTAATAAAAGTCAAAACTAGCATAAGCATTTGAAGTTGGCATCGTGTCACATTATTTTAGATTAATGTTTATACTCAAGCCATCTATATTTCTAACAGCTATATTTTACAAGGTTGGAACAAAACTGCTAAGGAACACACATATTCTAATGAATTTAAAATGGGATTTGCTTTAACAAAGTACCCCAACTTTAAACAAATCCAAGTAATTTGCTAGCTAAACTTCAAACCAAATTTTGAAGTGAATGAATTAATCATTTTGTGCAAGTCACTGAGGAGTTAAAATCGGAAGCTTAGCAGTTCAAATACAGAGATGTGGTTTATTAAAGTACTTTGTTTTACACATGGCTACATATGTGAATCTGTGGTTTTTGTGCCTTAAAAGAGAAAGCCATCTAAGAAAATTATCTGTGACTTCATCCACAAATACATAGAAAGGCTTGTTTTTCTTTACAAAATAATTTTTGATTTTTAAAAGATTAATTACAAATTATAAGCTTAAGTGCATATTTGGGAGAGGCTGTAAAAAATCTTATCATTTCAGGGAAGAAAGCAAACCAAGAAAAATAAAGCCAGCACTAGTGGACAAATATGTTTTCCTCGTTGGGCTGCGCACAGAAGCAGATTTTCACTCAAAAAACCAAGACTCTTTGGAAAATCCTCTAAAAAGCCATGGAACTTTTGCCAAGGAATGTCCCTTAGCACTCTGGAATAAACAAGAGCATCTGGCACTGCCCTCTGTGAGCTGTCACCTCTACTCTGCCTATTCATAGACTTCCTGGAAAAGAAAGCAAAACTTCCATCTGCTCCCAGCAGCAAAGAAAGAAGAAGGCACCCACGTGGCTCTGCAGAAACGCTGAGGCTGAGTCCAGCAGGACTGCAGCTCGGGGGGGGGGGGACTGCCCACAGGGTGCTGGGGTGATGTAGAGGGTTACTGATGACTTTTAATCAGGTTCAACATTGTTTAATGGCTTGGTTTTGGTTTTCTGTTTGTTTGTTTCCATAGAAGGACTAAGAAGAAGGCATCTGAAAAGTTCTGGGCAATTCAGATGAAGAGAAGGTTTATGATTTTAAGTCATAAACTTAAACTTTCTTCATATATTCCATAGAGAGAAGCTCAGACACCCTGAGTTTCTATTATAGTCTCATTGTGTATATTGTAATCTCTTCACAAAGGCCTGGTAAAGTAGAATTAAAGAACTATTTCCTTTCTATAAATATCAAAGAGCCATTCCCATGAGTGGTTTTAAATACTAAGAAAATAATATACAGGATAAGGCATCAGGGGCCTGTTTTATTTTAGTATAGACAATGTCACTAACTGGATATGTAATTTAGCCTTTTCTGTACCTGTCACCTAGCATTGAAAGCGCTGAATTGTTTTAAAGTTTCTGTGTTGCTTTTCTATGATTTAATAATAATAATAATAATAATAATTGTGTTATCTAAATTATATTTTACAGATTTCAAAACCATTTATATTCAGGAAATTGAAACTTAAAGACATTTTTATAAGATGGTTACAATTTTTTTTTTTATTTTAGGTACCAGGAATAAAATCCAAAGCCTTATTCTTGCTACACAAGTGTTATAACACTGAGTTATTCCACCCGGGACAATGAATATTGTGTGTGTTTGTGTGTATTTGTGAGACAGAGAGAGATGAGAGACAGATAGACAGAGACAGAGAAAGAGAAAGAGAAAGAGAAAGGGAAAGAGAAAGAGAAAGAGAAAGAGAAAGAGAAAGAGAAAGAGAAAGAGAGAGAGACAGAGAGACACAGAGACACAGAGAGAGAGAGGAGTTTTGCACAAGTACCGAGAATGAAAAATAGAAGTAGAAAGAAATCGTCCCCTTATTTTCCACAGCTCATTCCTCTCTTTTCTGTTATTTGTTGAATCTCTGGAACTTGATTTGGACATCAGTATAATAAGAATTACTTACATAAAGATGCTTGCTTACATAAACACATGCAGGTTTACTTGTCCACTATTCGTTCTTTTCCTTACTCATGATATATCTTTAGGTATTCATTAGGTGAAATTCCATCTGTGCTGAAATTACATCTATAGATCTATATAGATCTATATCTATATATCTATATCTATACGAAATGTCTTATTTTAAGTATCAGATGTGTAGGTCTCAGTGAATTTTGCCCTCAGTTTAATACAACCAAAATGAAGATGCACAGCATTTCTGTCATTGTACAAAAGCCCCTCCCTGTGCTCTTCCAGTCCCCTAAGGATAAGCTCTGTTCTGACTTTAGCACTGTCATTTTCATGTTCTGAAATTTATGAAAATGCAATTATGCAGTGTGCCTTTCTCTGTCTTTCAATAAACGTGTTGCTGTGGAATTAATCTATGCATTTCAGTGTAATAGTTCGTTGCTGTTCTTATCAAGCAGTTGTCTGTCACATAAACACATCACGGTTTTTTACTCATTTTGCTGTTAGGTTTTGTTTCTGCCTTTGTTTTTGTTTATCCTCTTTACTTCAACATAAAAAAAGAAATGAGAATCTCCACATTTTTATCTTGTGGCCACACATCTGAGGGCTCTAATCGATCAGCACACTCGGAGGGTCCGTCCCCATCACTCACTGTCCCTGTCCTTCCCTTCCTTTCTGGAAGGCTCTTTTGTGAGTGAGCTGGTGGGAACACTTTACTACCATCTTGGGGTTGGGGGAGGGTGCGAACCTATCTGCTCAGTTCTTCTTCAGAATGTGCACCAACTTCACTCTGCTGTTAGGGATATGTAGGCAGTTTTCAGCTTTGTCCTATGAGCATTCCTGTTTAAGTGCTTCAGTTAATATTTGCCCTTATTTATTTATCCCAAGTATATTCCCACAATTGAGATATTTTATCACAAGATATATCTATGGAACATTTGGACTACATTCCAGAAATTGTTTTCCAAATATTTCTATAAATTTATAATGCCACAGAAAAAGTAACAGTCCACAACCTCCCTAAAGCTTGGTATGGGCTGGTGTGGTAGCTCAGGGGTTTAAGTGCCTGCCTGGGAAGTGCAAGGACCTGAGCTTGATCCCTGGTACCACATTCTGTGCTGGCCCTGTGCTATGCTGCTCACCAAAACTGGGCTTGGTGATGCATGCCTGTAATCCCAGCACTGTGCAAGCTGAGACAGGACCATCACTCTGAGTCTGAGCTGCACAGTAATTAATAACTAATTAAATCTTAAAGGTTGCCATCAGCCCTGCTAATTTTAGCTTCTCTACTGGATGAGTATTTATATTTTATTTTGAATTTCATGGATATATCTCTGATGCCTTTTTTCCTATTCTTAACGCCTATCAAAATAAATTCCTATTTGAAAATGGCAATCAAGTTGCTATATCCATTAAAAATTGAATTACTGATATCCTTATTGATAACCTTTATACATTATTAATACCTTATTATATTACTGAAAGTAGTTCTAGTCAATGTGTGACTTATTTTCCTTTGACCTGTGTCTTTGAGTTAACTTGATATTTATTTTTCTATGCACCTATTTTCTTTTTAGTGGTTTTGAATATTCTGTTTAAATTATCCTTTAGGGGGCTGGGGGTACAGATCAGTAGCAGAAGCGTCTGTCTGGCAAGCACAAGGTCCTGAGTCTGGGGGAGAAAAGGTGCATAAAAATTATCATTTAGGAATTCTTGTTGTAATTATATTATTATCCAATTTTATAGTTTTTCATTGTAAAAAATGTTTTGTATTTATGTTACTTTTATCTTTTTATAGTTCTCAATTTATATTTTATTGATTTATATATATGCATATCTATATTTTTCTACATTTGATAATTTTGATATCTCAAATTTAGATCAAAGCTACATGTATTTTCTACTGATTTTCACTCACAGGAGCTAAGTTTCTCCTATGATGCTGATCATTTATTGTTAATTTATACTTGCCTAGTGGGTTTATATTCAATATGAACTTGAGGATCCTCATATGAAGATGTTTTCTTCTTGAAAGGGTTTGAGTTTGTTTTTCTGATCATATGAGAACCTTGTTAACAAAGACCTCTTCAGCTCACTTTCATTTTCTTGTTCAGGAAGGCAGTCTTCAGGTCAACTGTGCACTTGCTGCTGACACTCACGTGTGTTAACATGCAGTTATATGAAGTGGGGTCCAATTCACTGTCGTGTGCTTGATTTTACTGCAGTTGCTGTTCTTGCTGCTGAGGTAGGTATTCAGATCCCTTTACTTTTATTAGCAGTGAGTTCAAAGATCTTTTTTCTAATCTGAGAGTAACAATATGTAGCAGAATATATGTATTTACTAATTTATATATATGTTTTCTATATTTGATAATGTCAATATCTCAAATTTAGATCAAATTTGTATGCATTTTTCTGCTGATTTTCATAAATATTACATATATATTTGCATATATATATATATATATATACATTGTAGTGCCAAATCTAGAACACTCTGTAATATCTTTTAAATTTTATATGAGCCTTGTCTTATATTGTTTACCTAGATCTTTATGAGTGAAGTGAAATTTGGGTATTCAATACTTTCTATTTTACCTGAACGTAATGTCTAGAGAATCCAAAGGCAAATATCTAAGACACAGTGAATATATTGACCCTATTAGTTTGACCTTGAAGGACTATCTTGATATGATGAATATATGTATCCTGCCAACTTGACCTGGAAGAAATATCTTGAAAATGAATGTGAAAACTTGCACCAAAAGACAAAAGTTACATTCTAAAATTGGAATTGATGAAATAAAAGCATTCATAGACAATGGGTATGTGTGGATGGGTAAAACTGAGTTTCTCTAAACTCTAGCAGATCAATTTAGTGCAATTTCCCCAAATTATGTAGATACTAGTTATTGGTGCAGGTTTCTAGGCAGCCACACACAGAAAAGGAAGCATTAAACAACTTAAATTCTTATTTGTGATAATAATCTTGGATATAGTCTGGTTAGATGGGAAACATCAGTTTTCACAGCAGACGGTTAAATTCAAGAAAAGAAGTCACCGGTCCAGATGGAATGAAGTACAGCCCCGCAGGGCTACAAAGACTAAAAGGAAAATTTTATCTTTCAAAAACTGAAGGAATCATCTTCCAAAGTTGTACGCACATTGCAAGAAACAAAACGAACAACAAAAACACCAGCTTCCACTAGAAGAAAACTTGAAACTAGGGTAACAGACCAATCTTGAGAGAGCTGTGATTGCAGCCGATACGTGCTTAAAGGAGTATTGGCATTGACTACGTATTCAATGGAAAATAGTTGCTACATATTAGCTTCTGCATCACACACTGAAAGGGAATCAATATGCAAAGTAGAAAGCATGTTTATACATTTTAACAATAAATCTACCTGAAAATTGCAAAGTGGGTTCTCTTGCAAAACTGAGAAAATTAAGCCGGGCGTGGTGGCGCATGCTTGTAATCCCAGCACTCGGGAGGCTGAGGCAGGAGGATTGTTGTGAGTTCGAGACCAGCCTGAGCTACAAAGTGAGCTTAAAGCCAGCCTGAACTGCATAGCGAGACCCTGTCTCAAAAAGACAAAAAAAAAAAAACTGAGAAAATTGATACACTGGCTCTGATATAGTCATTCAGGACTCATTGTAGGAATTCATGATATAACTGACTCCTGCTAAAATTTTAGATTTGGGGTTTTAAAATTTTTATTACAAGTGATCTTTAATTCATATGCAATTTTGAACACTATTATTCAGAAATTCTATATCTTATATAGAGACATAAAATTTGAATTTTTTTGTCATGTTCTCTTTCCATAAATATAGCATAAATATAAGATAAATACATTTTAAATTATATTTATTTAATTATATTTCTATTTTTCTATGTATTTCAAGTTTATTTTACACCTTGGCATTTCAGTGTGTATTTCCTGAGGAAAAGCTTATTTTGGTATATAACCACAAACCATTTAACAATTTCAGATCATATTGCAGTAACAAAATATTTCTATCTAAACTTCCATAATATTACAATTTGTTTTTGCTCCATATCCATCCTTTGCAGTGTTCAGATCTCCAGGTTCTCATGTTGTATTTCTGTTTGTTTTCCTGAATGATGGAACAAATTCTCAATCTTTTGGTTCTTTTAATTTAGTCATCAGATTCTCAGTTTCTATGTTTTTAGGATTGAGATTCTTATAGAATACAGTCCAAATTTTTGATAAGATATCTCTAAATGTGGGACTGTGTAACATATTCTCATGTGACATTACTATACAATCCATCTTTCTAGGAATACTGTTATCAGTGATTAGTGTATTCTTTTCATGGTTTAATTGCTTAAAAGCATTTATTTTTGCCACTAATGAAGTTATTATTTTGTTTGACTTACGTGTATTGTTGCTATCACGTGTGTTAAACACTGTTTGATTAATTATTAATTATATATATATATATACGAATTTATAGTCATGCCAGACGTAAGATATTACACATTTTCTTTTTTTAATTCTTAAAAAATATATTAGTACATGATCTACAGGGTCTTACTACACAGACTGGACTCGTAGTGCTTCTGTTTTCAGCCTCCCACGTGCAGGATGACAGGCAGGCACCACCGCGCCCAGGCCCTAGCACATTTCCATTTCCTCAAACATGTTTCTTCCTTGCACTACTCTGTCATCTTCTCTTTCTTCTGTGGCCTGGGAATGATTAGTTTTGTTTTCTGTAGATATACATCGCTGTCTTAGATTTTTTTTCCAAAACCTAGGATTTACACACTGTGTTCAATTTCCTTCATGAAAACACAAGGTACTGAGATCATTCATGAGGCAATACCAATACTTTACGCATTTTTAATGCTGAGTAATATACGAAATGAACAGTTCGCTTATTCTATGACCTATTAGTAGATATCTATCATGTACATATTTGAGATAGTACAAATAAAGCTTCTATAAATAACGGGTAGTGTGTGGGTGTTTCTACCCCGTATGCTATGTGCATTCCTAGAAGTAAAATAGCTAAATGATATGGCAGTTGTACACTTAAGTTGCTGAAGAAACCATGAAGATTCCCAATGTGTAAAATTTATATTCTCACCATTAGTGGATAAACATTCTATGCACTTTACACCTGGATAATAGTATGCATGATTATTATTGTTTAACTTTGTTGTTTTAATGATAATAAAATATTACGTTATAAATTTATATATTCTTAAAATTTTATTAAAGTGCTAATTGATATCTCCTTGATGAGTGGTGTTATGTATTTTTCACTAAACTTATCTGTAAATCACACCTTAACTTGTATGAACTATGTGATCAAAAGCTCTTCTTTCTTAATTGAGCTGTTTTCTTATTAAGATTACAGATTACTTAATACACTTTACATACAAGTCCTTTATTCATATGCAAAATTTGGAAGTACATTTTCTCAATTTTGTCTTTTTTTATTTAATTATAGGTATATTTTGAAGTCCAAAAATGATTGTGAAGTAGAATTCTACTTTTAACATTCTATTTATATTTTTATCAAAATATCTTCACTATTCTTAAGGTGACAGATATTTTATTTTATTTTTTATTTTTTACCCTTTTTTTAGTTCTAGATATTTTATGCTGAAAAAATTCCAAGAAATCCCTTTGTGTATTTATTCACTATCACTGCATTATTGTAATTCTAGAAATCTATGGAATAGTATTTTGTAGAAGTGATGCTTCTTAGGAATCTTTCTTCAGTGTTCCTTTATTCCTACATACTTATTTTTTACATGAATGTTAATATCAATACATGAAGCTCATTGATATCTATTGAAATTTTATCAAATTTATATATTAAATTATAGAGAATTTAATCTTGCTTATATAGAGATGTAAAAATTAAGAACAGATAAGGGATTCCTATGTATTTAATGTGCTTTTGTGGCTTTCAGAAGAAACTTATAGCTTTCAATTTTCAGAATCTAATCATTTTATATAGTTTGTTTTGCATTTTTTCCATTTTTATTTTTACTTTATATTTAGGTTTTCTATTGAGTTATATATGTATATATATGTGTGTGTGTATATATATATATATATTTATTTATTTATTTATTTATATATTTATTCTTTTTGGTGGAATCAGTGATTGAACTCAGGCTCTTGCACTTGCCAGGGAAGCACTTATTCCACTGAGCCATCTCCCCAGCCCCCTCTTATTGTTTTTTGTTAACTTCGAATTTAAATCCTGAGTTTTGTTGAATACTTTGCTATTATTTTTAACATGGATTCTGTAACATTTTCGAAGCATAATGTCATGCCCACTGAAATAGTGTTTTCTCTTTTCAATTTTTGTGTCTCTTGTTCTAGCCTACTTAGAATTTCCTAGCAGCCCCACTGAACAGTTACTAAAGCAAATATGGGTGACATTCTTGACATTTCTTTACCATTAGTAATGCCTCCGCCACTTCTTATCATTATGTGATAGTCTTAATTTTTTCAGGAGAAAGAACTATATTATCTTATTTTCTCAAAAATACTTTTTTCAGTAGTTATTATTCCACATTTTCAGTGCACAGTGATTGCTTTCCCTACAGTGAGTTGGTGCCCAGCCACAACTTCCCAATTCTGCCACATCTCCTTTCCTTATTCTTGATTCCCCATCTCTCAGTTCCTACCATTTTGCAAAAGATCTATCTCCCTATTCCTAATTATCTAACTTTTATTTTTCCTTTTCACCTTTTGTTTTGCTCACTTTTATGTTTTGGGGTTTTTCATGGAAAAGAAGCATTCAATATTTAATCTAGCATATTTGATTTATTTCACTTAGCTTTCTAGTCTCAAGGTGCAACTGCTTTACTACAAATGATCCAAGTTTATCTTCATGGTAGAGTAATACTCTACCCTGTATAAATAGTGCCACACTTTGTTTATCCAGTCATCTGCTGATGGGCATATGCGGTGCTTCTAAGGGTTAGCTATTATGAGTGGTGTTACTGCAAACAAGGCTGTTCGTGTGTCACCGTAATATGATACATTTAAATTTTTTCAGAAGATACCTATAAGTGGAATAGCTTGCGTCAAGTAGAATTCTTATTTTTTGATTTTTGGGCGATCATCATACCAATTTCAACAATGGTTATAATTGTATACATTCCTACTGATAACGTAGAAGGGATAGTTTTGCCAGCATTCTGGGAGGAATTTTTATTTGATTTCCTCATGATAGCCATTCTTTCTCCAGTAAGACAAATTCTTGTTGTTTAAATTTGTATTTCTCTAATGACCAGAGATGTTGAACCATTTTTATGTATTTATTAAACATTTGATCTTCTTCTTCTGAGAAGTGTTTATAATTTAGTTGCCTTTTTTTTTTTTTTTTTTTTTTTTATTTTAGGGAAGGGTCTACAGGGTGTTCAGAGCCTCACCACTAGATCAGATTCATGGTGATCCTCCAATTTACAGCCTCCCAAGAGCTGGGATTACAGGCACGTGCCACCATGCCCAGCCTCAATTGCTGTCTCATCTTGCCCGGGGGGGAGTGGGGCCAGTACATGAGTAGTTGCCAATTTTTGAATGAACTTTTATTTAGGGCAGTTTAATATTTGTCAGTTCTTTATATATTCTGATATTAGTCCTCTGCTCAAAGAATGGCTGGCAATGCTTTTCTTTTATGATTACATGGTTGTTTCTTCAGTCTTTCGGTAGTTTCCTTTGCCAGAAAGTTTAGTCTTAATTGTTGATTCTTGAAGTTATTTTGTGTACAATAAAGGTTTAGTTCAGAAAGTCTTTGCTTATTCTTCTCTACTAAAAATTTTGAATAAAAATTAGTGTTAAATCTTTCTGTAGATCTTTTCGTTATCTGTAGAGGTCATCACATACTTGTTCTCATAATGGAGAATTTATAATAGCAGTTTTATAAAATCATGGAATTCCTATATAAGTGATACGAATCCCACATAGTCATGTTCCACTGTCTAATTTCTGTGATTTTGGAATCTGTTTACTGTAACTGTCTTTTTTTGTTCCTTCATCAATACAAGCAATATTTCTGTTGTTTGAAAATGTTTTTCAAATTTTCCATCACGTTTTTGGTAGACATTGTGGAGTGGCAAACTGAGCCAATTATTATATCAGCTGCTTCATATGCCTTTTTTATAAAAGAATTTTCTCAGTAATTTTAAAAATTACATTATCTGGCCAGGGACATAGCTCAGTAGAATAAGGGCTTGCCTGCAAGTGCAAGATCCTGAGTTCAATCCCTGGTACTAAAAAAAAATACATTATGCCTATATAACTGTAATTTTTGTCAATTGACCAATATTACCTCTATTCCCATCTTCCAACCTCTGGTCACTGCCGTTTTACTCCAGTTTCTATGATTTTTTTTTTTTAATTCTGCATACGAGTGACATCATTCGGTATTGGTCTTTCTCTTCCTGGGTTACATCATTTGTTATAATGATCTCTAGATTTATCTGTTTTGCTACCCATAATAGAACTCTTTCTTTAAATAAAAAGCTAAGTCATATTTTTTTTGTATATGTACATATCTTTTCCTTTCCTTTTTTTAAAATTCCTTTTCTTTTAATTCATAACTTACAACCTCCTATATGCTAGGTAAGTACTCTGTCACTGAATTACACACTAAGGCCTTTGTGTTTTATACTTAATTTTGAAATGAAGTCTCACTATAATCTTTATTCATTCATAGATATGTAGAACAGGTTAAGATACAATTTCTTTTAATTCTTTGCAACACATATGAAATTAGTTTATTTATCCATAAAAAACATGGATCTCACAATTTCAGTATGAAAGTGAAGTTTTCACATTTAAAATTGGTTAAGAAAATAAGCAAACAAGATCAAGGAATAAAATACAAATGTTTCATTGAAAGCATTTTCAATTTTATATATGAGTATCAAATACAAAGTTAATAGCCTTGAATGTGTTATGTATTCCCTTGCATGAATGTAATTACTAGGTAATGCAAACACACTAATAAAAATGTAAAAATTCATAGCCTTCATTTTTAATACTGTGAGATGACCCTGTAGCTGGGATTATCTACTGGTCTTAATCCTGAAGTCTAAGAATGTAACCTTTCCTCTCTGTGGATGATTTTATCTGAGCATTGTTTAAGTCTTTTATTGCCCTCTTCACTTTTCATGACGTAGCTAAGTTTTGATTTCTCTGAACCCACAAGATTTTAACAGGAGACAAAACTCTCAGCTGAGGCTGTATTACAATCTATGATTTATTCTCTGCCTACAAGTAACATAAAAGTTCATGGTATCTCTTAATGATGAAGGGTCACACATGGTTTATTAGCATTTCTTTGAGAGGCATGATTTTTTTTTTTAATTTTGTCAAACATGGCAAGGTCCAAGTTCAGACAAGTACCATTATGCTCTGGCATTTTTCAAAGCTTTTAAACAACTCCATCCAGATATTCAAATATATTAGTGGACATAAAATCTTTTAAAATTTAATATGTTACTTGTAAACATTATTTAATATGTTGTTTCAAAGATGCATATTCATGATATACATAATGAAAGTTTAGGGCAGATCTTCCAAATTGATCAAAAAGTACCATGTTCTGTTTTTATTCAAGGATATATTCATATACCATGTTTTTGTATTTCAGTTTGTCACTTCCATGAATTTAAATGTAAATTCCCTGTGTCATAATTTTTCATCATTTTTAAACACATTGAAAAAAAACCATGGTGTAAAAAATAAAGTTTCAATAGAGAATCCTATGTATTTCTTTGGACACCTATATATTTAAATGCCATTACTATGACATTTTCAAACTGTCTGTAATACTCTTCACAAAGTGAGTTAAGAACAAGGAGTTTGAAATAATCAGAATAGGCAAATCTTTTTCAGATTTAAAATGCATAAACATTTATTAACACTTTAGACCCATTATAACCTGTGGTAAATGAAGGTCTTTTAACTTGGATATTACACTATGGGATGGTTGTGCAACTTGGAAATATATTTGACAAACACCCCTAGGACCTAAATTGGCACATAAATGAAACTATATGGTATTTCAAGTAGATACAGTATAGAGACAAGGCTAAAATTTACCACAATTCTATCAGAAGAATTCCTATAGATTCTTACTATTGGTGTAGAGATAGCTCCTCAGTCTACCCATAGTTGTTGGGCCTATGGTATACGTGGCATTTATGTTTCCAGGTTTCCTCTAAAACAAACATGTTAATCGATGAGGGCTTTTTCCCCCCTAAACTAAAACCTCAGTGCTGAGGCTTAATTGTAGTGTTGGCACATGGCAATAAATAAGTGGATTTGATGTTGTAGATTGGGCTGTCCTCACTAAAAGTTCTCCCATCCCTGCCCTAGAATATTGGTAAACCAATTGCCATGCTTTTTAGCTCAGAAAGACTTTAAATCTTATAGCCCCAAGGAACAGGGGATAACTCTGGTATTTTCTCTCGTAAAATAGAATGAAGGAAATAGAGCAATAGAGATGCACTCATTTTTACTTCTTAGGATAATGTTGAAAGGGTGATTACACTCTTGCCTCTCAACTCCCTTACAGAAGGATGGTTTGGGTTACCTGAGAGTCACCCTGTCATTGCTGTGCACTATCAGTATAGAAAGCGAGATCTTAATTAAATAATATCAAATCTCTTCTAGCTTGGACACCAGTGAAGTTCGCTGCGCTTAAAAGCACACCCCAGGGATGAGTGAAGGAGGAGCTGGCTACGGAGATGGCAGATAGCCAACAACGGGAAGACTCCCTCATAGAGCAGGAACTTTGTTTTCAAGGACAACATCAACTGAGGAACAAGGGTGACAGATTTCTTTTTTAATTTAAGAAGACAGATAGGTGATCATCAGAGTTTGTAGAAATGCTGCTACAATAAAAATGCATATCTGTATCTCTAAGGAAAGTTTATTATCAACAGCAGTATTTAAAGAGACCATTGATTATCTCCACAAGATTTTTATATACATAAATACAACAATTATAGTACTTTTATGTTTTGAACCTCATAATAGCAAATACGCCAATGAACCTCCATGAAGTTTCAGTCAATCAGGTTCATAAGATGAACATTCTACCTGCTGACCATGCAATCTCCATGTGGGCAGAGGCTCTTACATTGTTTCTACACGGTCTTGTGCTCTCTGCCTAAGTAACTGATGGAAGGAAACTGACATAATCAGCTATAGAAAATCATCTGAGAGGACAACATAAGAAGCAAAGGCTTAGAGTTTGCTGGAGTTCAGTGTTTAAAGCGCATGGCACAGGCATGGTGAGGGATGCTCCCTGGTAGCATCATTCAGTGGTACACAGCGACAGCAATGCCACGAGCAGGAGTCAGGAGCCAGTGAATGATTAGATCATGAATGGGAAGTGGAGAGAATAGGGGACAGAAAGTTCTGGTTTATCAAACCACTCTCTAATGCCCACTATTTTGCAAAGTCACACTCCAGTGACCTGAGGACCTCTCCCCAAACCTATAGGCATCATACCCTAAAGGATTCAATACCACCCTCAAAGTGGTATTTAATATCTGGTCCTTTGGGGGTCACTCAATGTCAAAACCATGCAAAAAACCACGTAGACAAGGTAGCTATGACTCTTATCCTTCTCTGGGCTCTCCTGAATCCCAGGGTGTCCCAATCTTAGTTAACATAAATATTGCTACCAAAACACATAGCTTCATTTGAAACATTTTTCTTACTCATCCTAGGCATGTCATCTTCATCAGTTTTAGATGAGTCAGCTAATCTCTCACAGGTGAGAGCCTGATTCACTCGAAATGGATAAAAAATTATTAACATGAATTCTGACTATGTACAGCAGTATTTTAGTTATTTCTATTAAGTATCTTAATCCTTTCTTAAAAGAAAAGAGAGAGAAAGAAAACACCCAACAAATTATTGGTAAAAGAAGATCCAGTAATTGTGTGTAGGTAAGAGTTTTAGTTGCCAAATTATAGGAGATCATTTCACTGGAAGACTATCAGTCCTGTTTGGAGCTGGGGACTAAACGAAAACAAGATTGGGATTCTGGTTTAAAGTAGTTAATTAGCTATACAGGTTTGTTTGGGATTGAGAAAGAAATTATTACCAAACAGTAGGGGATTATGAAAACCGATGTTCCAAGTAAGCCTAGAAAAATAAGCAACTATGCTGGGAGCCTGGTGAGATTAGCCAATATAGCCCTAACTTCTCTCATGAAGGCCTAGTTGAAAGCCTACTACTCAGATCAATGAATTTCCAAGAGGTCCTGAAATATCCAACAAAGTTATTAGCAATTCTTCTTCCTGGATAAGAGAGTTCTGCCATACTCTAGTCAACTTGCAGTTAGCTGATCTGTTGCCGATGGTTTCTTTTTCTCCTTCCCTAGGCCAGAAGCAATCAGTTTCTAAACTTTACAGAGAACGGTTGAAAATGTTTTGTTCAACAGCTATGTGAGAATTATAATTGAATAAAGTTTATACCCTTTGAAATGTTTTGACAAACATGGCAAAGGACTTAAATTTAATAACAACAAAAAAGATATTAAAAAAGAAGTGAAAGAAGCTACTAAGATATGAAACAATTTCAAAGGCCTATGTGACTTAGTCATGGGACACTAAGAGCTGTAGAGTGTTGTTATTGAGTCTGCAGACAAGGAAGATATGACAGAATGTTTTCTACAGAGGCAACTTTTTCCACAGTAAGACTGGGTTTAATAGCCAACATTGTTCTTGCCATCAATGTCAAAAACACTGTATTCTCCTTCACCGTAGTTGGAGGAGTACTGAGACACATCAAGAGGTTTACGATGAGACTTGAGAACAACAAAGAAATTCAATTTTTGTTGGAATAACATTTAACTTAGTAAAAGAAAACTGAAAGTCACAACACATTATGGAGAAACTCCCTATGATTGTCATCAATGATAACATAATATTCATTTGAACATAGCTTCTTTCCTAGAAATTTAATGGTTGAAACTTGTAAAAGAATAATAATAAAATCTTAATTGCAACATGGTTATACAAATGATTAATCCTAAGTACAATATCATATATATTTACATGGTTTCATTTATACTACAGAGACCCTTCACAGGGCATAATTAAGAAATAATTTTTTGTAGTTTTGCTAAATGAATGATTTTTCTTTCCTTTTTCTTTTTTTCCCCCTAAGTTAGATGTTGCAACTGAGAAAAATGTCACTGTAGAAAATAGGTTTTGTTTTTTTCTGTTTAGGAAAAAGAAAAGAATGAGAAATACACTAGGACTGGCTGAAAGGAGGGAACTGCAAAGAACAGGTCGGTGGAGGTACAAGGCAAGAATGTCAAACAGGTTGTAGGTGGGACCCAATGGTCCCAGACCCTGATCTTCACACACTTGGGCAATTTTTCTTTTAGGAGATGGACTCATTCTAGTGTTTACTTCTGACAGACACACTACACAAAGTGATGAACTGCCACTTCTAAGACCCAAGTACAGGAAGACCAGGGCTTCCACTTAGAGTGGCCCTCCCCCATCCCCTCAAGTTCTCTCCCCAGCCTTGCTGCCTTGTGTAGCCAAGTCACCACACTGTGAGTAGCCCTAGAGAAAGGGCTACATGGCATAGAACACATGTCCAAGGCATTTATCTCTAAAAGCCTAGTAACAAAAGGCAGACCTTTTCTTATTGGAGCATTTAAATGGCTATAATCAATCAATCCCGCAACTTTAGCCTTAAATACAGGAACTCAACTAAAGCCATGTTCACATACCTAGTTTACAAAATCCATGAGAAAAATAAGTTAATTTTGAGGATTTTGGAGGAAGTTGTTACACAGCAGTTGATAACTAATGTATAGGTATTTCATTAGGGTTTTGTTTAGTAGTATTTGACATGAATTATTCACAGCACCAAAATTTAAACCAAACGGGAATCTCATTAATTTCGTGATGGGAAGGGTATAATGTGTATCTAACTGCTCTAGTTAAGTGAGACTTTTAAATTGGTCTGGGATACACATTTGTAATTACTTATTATAAGTCCCAAAGAGATTTTTTTTAGGCTACAAATAAGGACAAGGTAGGCAGCAATGTCATTTTAAAAAGTTATAGGAAGGATAATATGGTCTTATCTTGCATAAATCTGCATTTGACCTTTTAAATTCTAAAGTTTAATCAATACTTTATGAAGAAGCAATTACATTTACTAAATAAAATAAGTCACTAGGACAGCAATGACTCCTCGCCCCCGCCTTTTAAAATTTTACAAGCAGTAGTCTTAGAATATTATAAACCTATAGGGAAGAATAACCATATGATTTCAAAAATAAAGATCCCTGAGTGAGAAGTCAGCCTGAGACACCCCAGATCAACTTGCCTGGCAACTCCCCGAAGCCCTTGCCCCCTAGCCTGCCGAGCAAGTGGGAATTTTTCCAACTCTCCCAGCACCCCAGTTAGGTGAGTGTGTGGTGAGCCTGTGGGAGAGCCTTCAGCTTCTCCCCACGGGCACTGCAACATCCAGAGCCCCTGACCCCAAGAGCTCCAAGCAAGCGATTGGCATGAAACTCCCCAAACCAGTCTGCCCAGCAACTCCCCAGAGTCACTGCTCCAAGGCCCAGCAAGCAAGTGAGAATTGTTTTGACTCTCCCATCACCAGATCCAGAGTGGCCCAGTAATGTAAGTGTGTGGGAAAGCTTCTGTGCTCCCTAGTACTCCCTCGACCAGGGACCCAACAGAGGGGAACCACAGGCTCACAGTTGTACCAGAAGAGCTGCAGCAAAAGGGAACTGAACACAACAGCTAGATCCAGGCCAGGTATAATGATAATCTCAAACTTAAGAGATTGGCACCCAAATCTCATAACATGCTAAATTCATAACTGCACCAAAGCTCTACATCAAAGATCACAGGTCAGTGTTATATAAAATGAAAAAGACAAGGAGGAAAATAGAATTCTCAGACCTTGAGTTCACCAGTAAGTGCAGAGGACACTAGCTCAGCTGAAAGGAATGAATTAGCAGAGGCGGAAGCAAAGAAACAATAGCAGAAAGGTATAGAGGAACTCAAACCAGAATTAAGGCCTGAAACAAACAATTTTTTTTTTAACACATAGTATCTGAAGTAATGAATCAAACCCAGAAATGTATGGTTGAAACCAAAAGCCCACCCAGAACAAGTGCAGAGAATACTATTCCGGCTGAAATGTGAGAGTTAACAGCGATGCAAGCAAAGAAATAACAGCAGAAAGGTAAAGAGGAACTTAAATCAGAAATAATTTCTGAAACATAAAAAGAATTATTTGAAATCATAGCATCTGAAGTAGAAGAATCAATTATGGAAATATATAAAAGAAACCCAATTTGGAAAAAACTTTGCAGTAAAAGAATTAATAGCTACCTCTAAAGAAGACTTGATAAAAAAAAAAAATAGAGATCAGAAATATGATGGATTCCTGGAAAGAGCAATACAGAAAAGAAATAGAACATATGAAGCAGAGTCAAAGAGATATAGAAGAATTGAAAATCTCAATCACGAGTCTACAAAACCATTTGAGTGAAAGCAAAGACAGAGTTTCAGATCTTGGAGATGCTGGTGGAGCTAATGAAAAGGTGAAAAAGGATCTGCTAAAAACAATGAGGATGAAGGAAAAAATCATCCATCACCTGCAAGATGATGCCAAGAGGAATGTGAGATTAATTGTCATCAATGAGAATGAAGCAGTCAATACAAATGATAAAAAAAGAATGGGCAGAAGTAATACCAGAAAACTTCCCAAATAAGAGAAAACAACCCAATATTCAGGTAACCCAAGCATAAGGAACCCTGAATAACTTGAACCCTACTAAAAACACACTAAGACATATAATAGTCAAGATCGCAGAAATCCAACACAAGAATAATATACTGAGAGCTGCTAGAGAAAAGAAGCAGATTACATTCAAAGGAAAACCCATTAGAATTACAGCCTACTTTTCTTGTAAACATGAAGACAAGGAGAGCATGAAACAGGGTTCAAGTCCTGTATGAAAACAAATTCCAGCCCAGACTACTATACCCTGCAAAACTCTCTTTCAAGTTTGATGGAGAAATAATATACTTTCATGACAAAGAACAACTACAGAATTTCATGATGACAAAGCCATCCCTACACAGGCTACTGAAAGATATTCTAGAGAGAGACCACAATGACCTGAACTCCAGCAATGAGAACGGAAGGAACTCACTAAATAGGGCAAACAATTAAACACAGGATAAAAAGGAATAAGCAACAGCAGGTAAATATCATGACAATCATAAGCCAACATATTTCAATTATAACTGTCAGTGTGACTGGACTCAATTCACCAATTAAGAGAAATAGACTGGCACAGTGGATTAGGAAATAAATCCAACAATATGCTGTATATAAGAAACACACTTAACTCAAAAAGACATTCATAAGCTTAAAGCCAAAAGATGGAAAATAAAATACCACATGCTCCAGCACCTCAGAAAAAAGCAGGAGTAGCAATTCTGTTCTCAGTCTGAATTTTAGACTAAGAATGATCAAACAACAACAAGAAGACTACTATATATGTTTAGGGGAAAAATTCAGGAGGAAGACGTACCACTTATAAATATCTATGCACCAAACACAAGAGCATCCACCTATGCAAGACAAATCTTAATGGAGATGAAAAACCTAATATCCAAGATGATAATCTTAACAGGAGACCTTATCACCCCCTCAAAAACTTAAGTGAACCAGACAAAAAAATTATCAAGGAAGTAGAACTGAACCAGAGCTTGGAACAAATGGATCTGGTAGACATATACAGAGTGTTCCACACAACCACAGCTGAATACACATTTTTTTCAGCTGCACACGGGTCATTTTCTAAAATAGATGACACACTAGTCGATAGGTCAAGCTTAAGTGTATGCAAGAAAATAGAAATTATCCCATGCATATTATCTGACCACAATGCAATGAAACTGGAACTAAACAACAAAAGAAACCAGAAAAACCCACTAAATTCAAGGAAATTAAACAACACCCTACTCTACAATCAATGAGTCACAGATGAAATTAAACAAGAAACTCAATAATATCTACAATTCAATGAAAATTCAAGCACAACTTACTGGAATTTATGAGATGCAATGATAACAGTTCTTAGAAGGAAAATCATAGCTATGAACTCACACATTAGGAAAGCAGGATGGGAACAAATAAACACCTTATATTGCACCTCCAACATCTAGAAAAGAAAGAGAAAATCAAATCCAGAGCCCCAAAATGGGAAGAAATCATAAAGACTATAGCAGAAATTAATTCAATTGAGATGAAGAAAACAGTTCAAAGAATCCACAAATCAAAAGGTTGGTTCTTTGAAAGACTAAATAAAGTTGATAAGCCTCTAGCCAACCTATTCAAAAGAGGAAAGAAAAAAATTCAAATGCAAGCAATAAGGAATGAAAAGGGTGAAATCACCATAGAACCAGTGGAAATTCAGAAGATTATCAATAGTTACTTCGAGCATCTTTATGCTCACAGAATAGAAGACACAGAAGAAATGGACAGATTCCTCAAAAGGTACAAATTACCAAAACTGAGCCAAGAAGCTCTAACAACTGGTAATAAGTCAATAACAGCCAACAAAATAAGAAATGTAATAAAAAGCCTACAGACAAAGAAAAGCCCAGGTCTTGATAGAATCACAGCTGAATTCTACAAGACACTTATAGAACATATAATCCCTACACTCCTCAGACTCTTCAATGAAACTGAAAAGGAAGCAGTCCTCCCAAAATCATTTCTGGAGGCAGTATTATACTAATTCCAAAACCAGGGAAAGACACAACCGAAAAGGAGAACTACAGGCCAATCTCCCTCATGAACATAGATACAAAAATACTCAATAAAATGCTATCAAACAATACAGCAAATCATCAAGAAGATCATACACCATGACCAAGTAGGATTCATCTCAGGGATGCAAGGATGGTTCAATATTAAAAAATCTATAAATGTAATACACTGTATTAATAGACTGAAATCTAAAAACCACATGATCTACTCAACTGATGCAGAGAAAGCTTTTGACAAAGTCCAACATTCATTCATGTTCAAAACCCTACCGAAAATTGGAATAAATGGCCTCCATCTCAATATGATAAAAACCGTCTATGACAACACAATAGCTAATATAATTCTAAATGGGGAAAAACTAAAATTTTTTACTCTTACATCAGGTACAAGACAAGGATGTCCTTTATCACCCCTCCTGTTCAATATAGTTTTGGAATCATTAGTGACAGCCTAATTAGTGACTCCCTAAAAGAGGGAGAAATAAAAAGAATAAGAATAGGTAAAGAAATTAAGTTATCACTATTTGCAAATGACATGGTACTTCATTTGGAAGATGCATAATTCTAACAGGAAACTAGTAGAATTGATACGAAAATTTTGTAGCATAGCAGGATACAAAGTCAATACTCAAAAGTCAATAGCATTCCTCTACACAGATAACAAACACACTGAGAGGGAAACAATAGAAACAATACCTTTTACAATAGCAAATGAAATACCTTGGAATTCACTTAACCAATGAAGCCAAAGATGTTTTGTCAAAGAAAATTACAACACCCTAAGAAAAAAGATAATAGAGGATTTTAGAAAATGGGAAGATATTCCATGCTCCTGGGTAGGAAGAACCAATATTGTGAAGACAGCCATACTCCAAAAATTGCTGCACAGATTTAATGCAATCCCTATCAAACTGCCACCAACATCCCTTCCAGACCTAGAGAAATCATTCCTGAAATTTATTTGCAACCAGAAAAGACCTAGAATAGCAAAGGTAATCCTCGCCAAGAAAGACAAGGCAGGAGACATCACAATCCCTGACTTAAAATTATACTACAAAGCCACTGTGATAAAATCAACATGGTATTGGCAACAAAATAGACTTGAGGATCAATTGAATGGATTAGAAGATGCAGAGGCCTCTGAGAACACACTCAGCCACCTGATATTCAACAAAGGTACCAAACATGCTTACTGGAAGAAAGATAGCCTCTTTAACAAATGGTGCTAGAAAAACTGCCTTTCTACATGCTGAAAACTAAAACTTGACCCAGGTACTAAGCGAAAGTCAAAATGGATTAAGCATCTAAACATTAAAACAGAAACACTCAGTCTCCTGGAATAGAAAGTAGGAGGAACTCTTGAAGACATAGGGGTAGGCAAACAGTTCATTAACAAACACGTATTTACAAGGGACACTTGAAAGAATTAACAACTGGGATCATTCTTCTTGAGAAGTTTCTGCACATCAAAAGAAATTGTCAACAAAGTGAAAAGACAGCCCACAAATTTCAAAAAAATCCTAACTAATAAGCAATCAGACAAAGGTCTGCTCTCTAAAATATATAAAGTACTAAGATATATTAGGGCCCTCAAATTTGAAGACCCAATTCAGAAATGGGAACCTGAAATGAATATATTTCGCAGAGGATGGAATTAAAGAAGTGAATAAATATATGAAAATAAAAATGCTCCATATTGCCAGCCATTCGTGAAATGCAAATAAAAACAACAATGAGAAACCATCTCACTCTAGAAAGAATGGCTATCATAAGGAAATCAACCAACAACAAATGTTAATGAAACTGTGGGGAAAAGGGAACACTTCTCCACTGCTGATGGGAATGTAGCCTGGTGCAACCATTGTGGAGATCAGTATGGAGACTTCTCAAAAAAGTGGGATTGGAAATCCCATTCAAGCCAGCTATCCCCATACTTGGAATTTTCCCAGAGGAACTGAAAACATTATATCTTAGTGATGTATGTATACCTATGTTTATAGCAGCACAATGTGTGATAGAAAAATCTTGGAACGTACCAAGATGCCCTTCACATGAGAAATGGTTGAAAAAGATGTGGTATTTCTATATAATGGAATATTACTCAGCTATAAAGAATGATAAGCTTGAAGCATTTATATTGAAGTGGATGCCACTTGAACATATACTCATAAGTGAAATCAACCAGACACACATGTGCAAATATTGTATAGTCTCCCTAGTATAAGAAATCAAAAGAAGAAATACAAATAGAAATGTATAAATGAACTAAAAATAATTTAGTCAGATAGGATAAACTGAACTGCATATGTTCCAGGGTACTAATCAGCTTCTTTTCTGGATGTTAACAACCTAATTTCACAGATCAAAAATTGAAGAAATGGAATGGCCACAAGGCCCGCCAACAGTTTGGCCCTAGCCCTTCAAGGTCAGCAAAGACTCAGATCATAGGAGAACCTGTACTGTAACATCATGGAACTCAATTGTGCCCCCAATTTTTTTTAAATTTTTTATTTTTGTTTTATTGAAGTACAAATATCAATGAGATAGTTTTAAGATACTTTGACAAGATGGATTTGATAAATTAATACATTGTAAACTGTTTTCATAATGTTTTGGTATCATAGAAGTTGCATACACAATATTATACTTATAGACATTATTACACCGTATGTCTCTTATCAGTAAATAGAGTATAGCACTTTGTGTATCTTATTTTTTATATCTGAATTACATCAAAGATTCAATAATTAATACTTT